>JAAAKL020011867.1:0-13398 GCA_010016065.2 Carybdea cf. marsupialis auct. non (Linnaeus, 1758)
ATAAGACTTAATAAGATAAATGTAAGTTAAAGATGAATACGAACAATGAACTAGCAACCAACAACTTTCGTCAATAATGATAACAACTTTCGTCTTGCGTCTGGTCGGCTATAACGGCAACTGACCTCCGATCAGAGGAGAGTCTCAATAGGAGTGTCTCAATTCGAAGGAAAAGAATGCCAGGAAGTTGGCGGCACTTCCTCTAAAAATATTTACATAAATTTTGAGCAAACGTCAACCAACGTATGTTGGTGGTTCTAATGCAATCTATCCGATGCACTAGATGGTATTCTATTTATATGGTCTTTTTTTACTAGTCTGATATTCAAAGGACCAAATTTTTTCGTGCGTATTTCAGATTTCAGATATAGGCCTGGAAGGATAAACCAAAGCAAAAATATGAACAGTTTCAGTTTCTTGAGTGGGAAAATGAAAAAATAAGTGGAAATTGCCCCCTGTTACCCACCCTCGACGGCAGGCCTTACTCCCGTACCTTTCAGACATGTTTCTTCTTATGTCAGGACGTCCATCTCATAACATCCTAAATCGTGTGAAGTATTGTTTTCTGTTGTATTCCTCTGCAGTTGTACTTTCTTAGACCAGTCCCTTCTTTCTTCTTGGTATTGTACACATTTGGTGATGTTACGCAGTTCAAATATAGTATTTGCACAGATCAAAATTGCCAAAATTATTAGTGTGTAGAAAATGTGATAAGGTGCGCGACAACGTCAGGCATTGAGTAAACCGCTCGCGAAAGCCCTCAAGTTCTTGTTGTCCCCCTTTCTAACCAGTCTCATTCCGAGCACGCGATAACGAGGACGTTATAAAGATATTGTCCTGAGAGATTGATTTTGATTTCTCTTGTATTTGTGCATACATCATCTCTCAGATTGCGAGAAATCGAATAACAAACCCATGCGATGAAACAGACGTTCTTGTGAGTCGCCGCCCTGATTTAGCAAGGAGTTAGCAGATTCCTTTGCCGAAATGGCAAATGTTGAACGTAGTGTAGCCAAACGGCAATTTATTGACAGAGCTATAGCTTTAAGCCTCCAAGCAGTTGAAACAGGTCAAGGATTCGCTCAAGGAGCTGTTGTAGTACAGAAAGGAGAGAGCATCGCGGAAGGACACAACATGGAAGTCGACGAGTTAAATCCAGCAAGCCACGGGGAAATAGTTGCCATACGAAACGCATGTAATGTTCTTGGAACTTTGGATTTATCCGATTGTGACTTGTATACTGCTTGTGAGCCATGTCCGATGTGTTATTCAGCAGCTTTCTATGCGAAGATAAGGAAAATATACTACGGGTCACTCTTAGTTGGTTGGCCTGTATCGAGAGAATACAGTTGTGAGAAACTTTTAGAAGATCTTCGACACCATACGCTTTATAGGTCAATACCTGCAGAACAGCTTTGTGCAGAAGAAGCACAGCAATCGGTTGAAACAAACTGGCCCACTTTATTGCAACAATAGTTTGCAAAGATCCCTAACGGTTATGGATGGCAATGCAAAATTTAGGTTTACATACGGATCGATTTTGGCCTGTTTACTTTTGTGGAGAAATTCACGGTTTCGAATGAATTGTTGAGATAATGGTAAGCACAAAGGAGTGTAGACCTCTAGTTATTATCAAAATTTTATAGCGTACAAGCACCAATTACTAGTTAGCTTATTAAACAATGTACTTGAAAGCGTTTCAATAAAGGTTCAGATATATATTTCGGGAAAGATGTGCAATCTTATGACGTTTGGGGTAGGATAATAAAACGGGCTGTACTGTTTCAAGTGTTAATACGTGGTTACCCCCTCCCCCTCAAGAAAGAACAACAACACAAACTTCACCTCAGATCATATAGACCTTTCTCAAACCGTGACATTTCTCATATATGCCTTGAATGATTATGTACTACGACTAAGTATACTAACTTACTACTACTAACCTTCTAAAAGGTATATTGTCCCGAAGCTCTAAATTATACTTGTGTATGAGATATTAAGTATCTGTATTTTTTATTGATGCCAAATAAGACCACAGTGGTCTTAATTTCTAAGATGAACATGGATAGGGAAAGAAAGGGAAAGAAGGAACAGTATTAATCTCGTCTGTGTTCAAAGTAGTAGGAAAGTAGATTGGTATTATTGTCAATGCGGTATTTTAATTAGTTAATACCAAGACAACACAGTAAAGGAGAAAGGTGATGAGGAGAGACACTGAAGAACAGAGATGTGCGAAGGTCTTTTGCTTGTCTGGCTGTCTTTTTAACATAAACACTCATATTTTGGGGGAGAGGGGGGTAATTTTTTTAGTCGTCCAGAACTACACTATCCCGAAGTGCTTAACTTTTATCCTTACCACTCTGACAAGTATTCCTATGTGGTGAAAGCGTAATGACTACAACCTCATCCATAGAGGTATAATATCATGGATAAAGAGGTAACAGAACCATGAGGAATCAAGTCAAAGTTTCAGTTACAGTAAGGTCAATTTCATATTGGGAGGGGGCAAGGTTATCAACATATTCTAGTCTGTTCTTTAAATCAGCCCACTAATATAACAATGATGACCTTCCATCGATTGCCACTTAGTTATTGAGAAAGCAAAAGTTTTACAGTACATAGATATGCAGGTGCTTTACTGGCTTGACCCTTGTTACACTGACCCTATGACATTTTTTCTTGGTTATGTGGTACAAGATCCATCCTTTAGCAGTAGCTCGATGCATATAGTGGGAGGGCTTATTTTGTAGTTATATATTTTATTATACCTATGAATAGATCTTTTCCAGTTCTTTTGACTTCTTTGTACACCATTCTGACGAATAACATAGGGAACATATTTTCATTATCTTAATATGAGTTGTTTTCACCCAAGCTATTTTCATGGAAGGAAATCATGTATATATATATTTAGCATTAATTAAGTAAACTTTGGGTGTCTTGAGAAAGTTTTGACTACTACAGACCTTAAGAATATCTTGAAATGACTAACTCATATTTCTTGTACCATTGAAAGTAATTAGCAAGTTCAATTTCTCAAGCCTTGCCTTACGTAAATGGGGTCATAATAAAATGCTAGAATTTTAGGATACATACTTGCCAAGTTATACTATTTTAGAAATTTTCATGCCAAGATGGACTTTCCTACAATCCCTTTGTGAGAATAGATAATGGTACCCAAACCCATAACCCTAACCCTTATTTGATTCTAGAATAGTACATCTATAGTTAATAATCCTTCTAGGAAAGTACATCTCTAACTATTCTAGGAAAGTACATCTCTAACTATTCTAGGAAAGTACATCTCTAACTTTCTAGCATTTTACGCGTTCCCATGTAAATGCTTGTTCTCTAGACTAATACCAACAAAGTTGGGGTATGTGACCACTGTTACCAGAAAACATAAGATAACATAAGATTTTTAGTTTGTAAGACGTAAGTGTATAGTCAATATACCTTTAAATACAACTGTAGCATGCATAGACTACATACTGTTATTTTATGAGCAATGTCATATAGGCATTGATTTTAATGTGAAGTAGTTCCAAATTTGTTTAACAATTTTTTAGTATGCTATTTTTATGAAAGGATGTACAGTTGGCAATATATATATATATATGTTATATATGTATATCATGTTTATATATGATATATATACATATATATATATATGTATATATGCTACTAAGCAGTGGTAAAAGGAAAGGCCTAAAATGTGGTAATTTGCTTTTTCTTTTTGATGATAGTGATGATGATGTGGCTTTAATGTCATGCACTCCCATTTGCAGGGGCTAGGGCAGTATATGGGACTTGTTACTGGAGCATAGGACAATTTAAGACCGGGTCTCCTTCCCAACATCAACAATGACCCTTCCAGGATTTGAACCCTGACCCTGTTGAACTGAAGGCAAGGAACTTATCCAGTAGACCATGACTTAGTAGTATTATGCTCTACTTTGTTGTATTGAGCACTCTAGCAATGGTATCAATAACTGTTGGTAGATTTGTATATTTGCCCCCACTTTTGCCAAAGTTTTCTTATGTGTGTGTTCAATGGATATGTTTTGTTCATTTGAATAATGGCAACCCCTTTGAGAATCTTTTTCTGCAGTACTTTTTCATTGTTTTATGTTATGATTTGCTGCAGTGAATTTGTTATGAGATCAGTAGTATTATGGCTATGTGTTTACAGTGCCTAAATGTGCTCATTTAGTTTTTAGACCCCCCCCCCCGAATCATTTTAGGTCCACATGTCCCTTTATTTTTGAAAATATAAATAGCGGCCAACATTATGGCAATAATTTTAAAGATTTTAGTCCTGGCCAAGTTCAGTTGTCTTTGTGTTCTTATTCATGTTTGGTCTCTTTGATATTCTCCCCCTCTGAGCTATTTAGTAAATTATAGTGAAATGCCCAGCCTCCCCCTCCCTTTTGAGTTCTTTTTCATTAGGTGCTTGAGTGTATCAATTATTACGGTTGTTTATCTACTGGTAATAATGCATATATTACTGAAAGTGATCATTTTAAGGGAAGTTTAGCACCGTCTTGCATTAATAATGTTACGAATAGCAGATTTATGCCTCTTTCTTAGGGCATTCAGGTAAATGCAATATGTAGCAGAACTATGGATTTATAAACACTCATTTGCATCTCATTTTCTTTTTTATGTTGTATTCTTTTTGCATTGCCTTAAATTAAATTGTGACAGATGTTGTCTCTAGAGTTACTTTAATAAATAAAGAGCAAATGTGAAAGAACATAATAACAAGAGCTTGCAGTTAAAATATGGTAGTGCAGTAGCATTTACTGATTAGAAAATGGACTATACGATGGCGTTCTTCTGATAGTTATTTGAAAATTTCAGATAAACATCTGGATGTGTTTCAGGAAACACATTTGGAATTTTTATGGACATTTTTACAAAAAGTGAGAGTGTATGTTGCCAGCAACAAAATGGTGTTTAACATTACATAGTCTTTCAACGATCTTAGCTTTTCTTGATTTTACTTCGTTTGAGATTGATGGGGCAGATCCAAGTGTTTCATTTATTCGTAGAATGTAAAGAAAAATCCAGCCATTTGAAAACATTTTTGGTCACATTGATGTTGTGAAAATAATGAACTAGGCCTAGTAATCATCGTGCATGTATTAACTTCATCACTGCCAATGTGAAGGCAGTCTTAACTTGGTAAAGTTAAAATCTTTATTGACATGACTAGTCATCTTCCCTCTTTCAATGACGCCAGTTTTAACTATCTTACCAATTACTTCAGAGAAGAGTAAAGGATTCTCAGTAGAATAATTTAATTATATATGAATGTTGTAGTCAGAGATTTCTTTTTTCA
Organism: Carybdea cf. marsupialis auct. non (Linnaeus, 1758); assembly: GCA_010016065.2. Lineage (NCBI taxonomy): Eukaryota > Metazoa > Cnidaria > Cubozoa > Carybdeida > Carybdeidae > Carybdea > Carybdea cf. marsupialis auct. non (Linnaeus, 1758). Next base: position 5,345 of record JAAAKL020011867.1, read on the forward strand.
GCTTTTATGAATACAGTGGGCTCCTCTTATTCGAACATCCATAGTCTGAACAAATTCTTGGGCATCCTGAAAATTATATCAGCTGTAAGTGAACTTCACATAAACCCAACCTTAATATGTAGGATGATAACAGTTATCCTCCTTGCATATTTCCTCTCCATAATTGTGCAACAGGTCATCCTCAAATAATTAATTTTTGCGAGATTTAGTTTTTCGACAATTTTGATCAAATTTGCGAAATTTAGTTCGTGGAAAAGACCTTGGAAGACAACAAGTTTGCGGGGGGAAAATTGCCATGTGACTTATAAGAACCTGATACAGCGAAACCAAATTCTCGTGAAATCTTTAATATAGATGCTATCTTGACATTCATAACACCCAGTGTGCCCTATTTGGTGGCCGGAAAATTGGGTTAAAAAAGTTTTACCTTATTTTTGCTCGACAGAATTACAATTTTTGTTGTCTTGTACAGTATTATTCCAGCAGGAAACGGAAAGATATCCTTAAATTGATAGTGTTATATTCTATCTCGAAATCAAAATGATTAAGGAGTCAAGAAAGTGGGTCTAAATTTTGGGCGTTTCTCCATTCGTAAACAAACTACTCGCAAAACTGCCGTTCTTTCCCTATTCATTACTTGCAAAGAATTTGATACTGGATTCGTCACTTGAAGCCGTTAGTCGCGTCAGAATTACTATTTAGCGATGAAGTTCCCCTTTTGAAAGCTACGCTAGAGTAGATTCCTGTCTCAGATAAAATTCGATTTCCTGGCATACTTAAATGTAAATTCGGAAGATTATTCGACTACTGTAGGTAGAATAATGTAGCACCAGTGGCGGTTTTAGGGGGTGGCCGACCGGGCCATCGTCGGTGGTTAATGCTTAAAACGTAGACGTACCCGCCCACATTAATCTCGTCCAAGTACGTGAAAAATTGGAAACTAAACCCAGTGGAGGGAACACTGTGCCCTCTGACCCTCAGCACCACTTTCATACCTAAATCGCACTGCGATTTATGACGTCATATGGTCCCCGCACCCTACGAAAACGGTCACTGTGTAGCACGTCCATCTATAGGATAATATCATTACAATATTTAAAGAAATGTGACACATTATCATATTATAGTATTGAATAAGACTGGATGTACTACGTTGCTCGCTAACATGGTTGGCATCACGACGGTTTAACAGTTTGGAGGCATTCGATGTTTGGAGAAAGTACCAACAAAACCTTCAGTCGTCTCTATTCAAATACCAAATCGTTCAGACGTTTGACACTATTCACCAGTGGAATTTGTTATGACAATAGCGATAGAATCTTCTTCATCACTACAATAAATTCACAACTTTGCAATCATTGCAACAACAGATCAACGCTCATGTGTGACATGCTGTCCAATCATATTGGGATGTTTGAGGCTGATGATTTGACAACAGCTTTTCGACATATAATCTGAATTTTGCCAAAAACAGACGCAGGTAATATCGGGTCATATCAAGTCTCGTTTTGGAAAGGAAGTTCACTACTGCCGAAAAGCCTATTTCAACAAGTTAAGTGGTGGTAACCACTGATCTGTCAGAAAGACTGGATTGAGCTTCCTACTGTTTCCAACTACAAGCTTGTTTAAAGGGGGCTGAATTGACCTAAAAAACTGACCTCGCTTTGAGACGGAAGACACTCGATCCAGTGTTTTTTCGAGATCAATGGTTGAAACTCACAGTACCATAATTGTGACAACGTTCCAAAGTACTGGAAATTGCCCCTCGACATTGCACCGCATCAGTACGTAATGGTTCATTTTCATTAGGCGATCTGTAAAGCGCTCGGTCTCGGCGATCACATCTTTCGCACCAATGTTCAACCTACAATTTGAATCGCTCAACTCCTTCCATAACTTTTAAATGCCAAATTTAAATTCAATTTTGATCTTGCCGTACTTGTTACAGCAGAAAAAACCCAATCCAAAAGCAAAGCAAAAACCTTGGTGATAAGATGCCTGGGTCCTTGGTTGTACATGTTGCCTAAAGATTGCTTGATGATCTATGAAAGGCGTCTGCTAGCAACTGTTTGAGACAATTGCTATGTTTTCAATCCAAAAATCACTGGGTTATTTTTAAACCTGACTGAAAGACCTTTGCTGTATTTTGCTGGCCACCTTGCAAACAAGAGTATCTTACCTCCTGGCTAAATAAGTGTAACCTACGTTTTTCGCCAGGACCGTTTTAGACAACGTCAAGAGATGCACGGTTGGAAGAAAAGGAAATCTGTTTTGTTAATAATTGTTTTGATGTTTGTGCAACCTGATGTTTAACAGAGGCGTATTCTCCAGCTGTGCTAGGCGTGCGCCACACGCTCATAAACATAGAAACAAAAATATTTTTACGTTCTTTAATTATTTTCTAGTCTCTTCATTACATCAAATCTAAGTGTAGTAATATGTTTATAATGTTGCTTTTCTTCTCGTTTGATAACGCTTGGAAAAAACCTCAAATCCCCATCTCATTATTCTGTCACAAGTCTGTATAGAAATAACACGCCAAGATGCTCATCTTTGTCGAAGTGTCTGTACAGCTTCTGTTGAGGCAAAGCGTGCTACGACGCTCAACGTCATTGAAAACAATAGGATAATAGGGAGGCAGAACGACATAGGTACAATATCTGCAGTCAAAAAAGGTCCCAAGGCGTGCTATCGAAAAAGAGCTCACATTAGCTGAAAACGGATATCGAATGACTCGATACAGAGGGGGAAATATTGGATTGCTTAAGGGTGGGGGCATCCTTTGATGATGATGCTATTTCTACATTTATCGAGAAAAACAGACGGATAGATTTGCAGTGGAGATAGTCTTTCAAAGAAAAAACAGTAGGCCTACTTCTTGAGATGTACCTGGCCTGATAAGGGAATTGTGGGAAAATTATTTGCTCATGAGAAAGAATATATTTGATAGATATTCCACGTCAACTATTGCCTGCTATAGATTCTACGCTTTCACAACGTCATTTGGCGAGAACTAAATATCAAAAACAGTGTCAAATGGAAAACAAGAGTTGAACAAGCATGCTCCTTTCGATAACCATCTGACCTCAGCATGTTATAGCAACCTTTCAAAATTAATTTCCTTCTCTTATTCGATTGATAACTGAAAAGTCCCTAGTAATGATATCACTAAGCAACAGCAGACAGCCAGTCCTCGTATACCAAAATGGCGAAAGTCTTCTCCTCAATATTTAAATCATTATTATTAACAATATCAGTCTGTCAGCGAAGGAATAAATTTAAAATCTTGTTTACGGAACCTGGTTTTGGAGGGGCACTTTGACGAAGACCCAGAAGTAGCAAGAGAACAGGAAAGCCCGAACCAGTCATGTATGGATCTTGCACAGACTTTAAAAAGCAATGAACACAGATAGAGGATGAAACCTGTTTACTGGAAGAATAACTAGAAGAAGAAAAAACTTTTTCCATTTTTTGATAACTCAAACTTTCAGGTCTATGAATGTAGACACTGGAATTTCTTTTTGCATTTAGAAAGTTTCAGTTCTTACCGTTGTTGGTCTTAACAAGGGTCTTTTAATTTCCATAACTTAGTTCTATAAAGTACCATATGTAACAAAATTTTTGCCAGTCATGAAAAGTCTTCAAACTCGCAAAGGATTTTACAAGACGTTTTGTACCTCGTTCGACAGGTTTTGCACGCTGTGCCACAGTGGTGCCATTTGGTGCCTGCTATGACAAAATGTCTGGTTTGTAAAAAAAACTAACAGGGTCATTGCAAATACGACAATGCATTATTGTGGCATGTGCCTTTTTACCAATGAGAAAAACAGGTACTATCTATCATTTTGACTATGGAATAGACAAGATTCGATTTTTCGTTGGCATCACGATGCCATTATTTCCTATTACAGCCTGTCAAAAACTCACATAATTCTTTTTTAAAAAAGGAGTGTAATTTGACATTCAATGATCTGGTAGCCTAACTGTAGTATCAATCATGGGAAACCAATGTTATATAGTCAGGTTATTATTAATAGAAACAAGGAGAGCAGACAGAAAAGTTAAGGGCAATCAAACAACTTCATGATACTATTTCAACAATAACAGTAATACAAAGAATCATAAAATTCACTTGGGCCTCTGATACTGTTATCAAATTCAAGATGACTACACAATTCTAACGAGGATGCTTTATCCCTAACCTTACTTCATCAAGTGCATCAGAATTTAAAAATGCTTGTAACTATGCCACAAAAATAACTGATTATCTAAGCATGCATTTGACAAAGAATATCAAATTGCATTTTGCCACAAATTGTAAGAACTCTTAAGGGACCTACAATGATAAACTCATGGGCACTTCCACAATCTATTGAATAATAACCCATCTTGTTAAATAACTTTAAATGTCATATTAATTTTACACTAAGGAACTACAGAGAAAACTCTCATATTTATCACAACTTCAAGTCTGATTTAAAAATAAAATAAGTACTCAGACAGTTTTTCTGTAAAAATAAATACCAGGCAGTTTTACTCCAAAACTTTCTACAAAAATTACATGCATGTTAGTAAAGTACTTCCAGAGACATAAACTTCAGTCCTTAAATCAGCTACTCTCATGTACCTAACAAAATGGCATGTTTTACAATCTTTAGACTTTTTTTTACCACTGGACCTTAATAGAAATCCTAAATGTATCAATTTAAAGGCCAAAACTATAAAATTAACTTAGCCCCTAAATTTGAATAGGCTTACAAATCATTCTGCAAAATCTTGCATCAAGCTACATGTCTTTGACATCTAAATTAAACTTCTGTTTGTAATTTGTAAGCTTGATTTGTTGCCTGAAAAGGAAGAACCTTCACTTAGAAACCCTCCTCAAATACCATAATCAAGGAACAGGTTGAAGTAGCACTAAGAAACAAAGCAAATTCATGCTGCAGTGGATGTAGAAGTACTAGATCTGCACCATGATAATCTTCCTCAACCTCAAATATAATCAACAATTTGATAATATCTCTATCAAGCTTGCAGGGGTTGAAAATTAAGTCTGCTTGGTATTATTTTTTGTTTTTGGTGTTTCAACTGATTTAAAACTTTGACTACCTGTTACTTACTACATCATCTAACAGATTCTAGAAAGATTTCAACCCCTTGTCTATTGACCACATAAGAGTACTGATACTTGCCGTATCTAATTAAGTGTCTTTGACACTGCATTTAAAGACTTTGTATTGACTGACTTGAAAATTACAATGTAAATGCATCCCATCATAGATGAATTGCCCCTTACTTCATACCAAAATTTCAGAAAGTTCAGGGTGAAAACACAGTTAATTTGATCAATTCATTGCAAGAAAATGACAATGCAATGAACAATATAAAAATCTAAAACTACATTAACTGCAAGTAAGGAAAAAGGAAATAAAAATTTAAATCACAATGACTGCAGGGGTTAGGATGAAATTACCGCAATGACCTGTCAAAGTGGTATAACCCAAAGTTTAATTGTTATGAAGCAGCATAATCTGTAAATCAATCAACTACTTTTAATTTTCATCTTACTTTTTGTCCTTTACAAAAATGTTCCTTCAGGTCCTCAAGTTCGATCTTGTCTACTTAAATGAAAATTAGCTGATGTAGAAAATTTTTTATTCCATGTAACTAGAAAAAATTGATATCAATAAAGAAAGTTATTAAAATGTGTAGAGTACTAGAAGTGTAATACGGAGTGTTTGTATACCTTCGCCTATTGCATATAAATTGCATCGGTTTTATATACTCATTGCACCGTGGTGCTAAGCTTTGATCCAGAAGGGGTCTTGCGAGGCTCCTAGTTTCACGCGGATAAGGGGAGGCTAACAGGTCAGCGGGTATGTTGTTGCTGATAACTAATTTTTGTCAATGAGTGTGAAACTGGCAGGGTTGTTAATTCATCTATCAACTATAAAACCGTAGCCTCTTTGAAATTGAGGGCCAAGACGCGACGGAAAAGCCGGAAGTCAACAAGTATTTAATCATCTATCAAAACTCCAATATTGGAATACCATTAACTATTATTAGAAGGTAAAGGGCATATGCAATCTGTAAGGTTTTGGTACTAAGCTTCTTCCTTAGTAGCCAATTACGTAAGATTGAAATTCTTGGAATTTTAGTATTTTAGTGTTTTATTGTAGAAACGTAATTTAGATTCAATTTACATAATTTATGGGGGAAATAGGCTTATATAATTTTTTTTCGAGTAAGCTATCAACAGTTTCCATTTTTGTCGGTGCCTCTCCCTGGGGTGCTTTTGTGACGTCATCTTTATCATATTTGTGAGACCTGCTTTCTCTAAGATGTCTATATAAATTCTAGGAAAAGTCTCAAATTTCAATAAGATTGGCCAAGTTGCTTATCAACATTGGTAAAGATGTACATCCAAATGCCCCTACGAATTTGTCTGAGCAGTGTTAAAATTTGCTGATTTTATTGATGTAAATTCTTTAAAAATCTCAAGGGGAAATATGATTCATGCTGCCATTCAGCTATCTCACTCTGATTTCAATTTCAACTCAAGAAATCGCGATATTTTAACCATTTAAAGATGTAGGAAATGACGCTTACTATAAAGCCTCCGTGCCTCCTGTTTTTACTGTTCAATGATAGAGATTTTGGTCTGGATAAGAACCCTTACACTGATATTTACACATAATATTTGATCTAATGAACTTTGAGACTCGTTATTTTTTAAGGAAATAAGATGTGCAACGAGCACTAACATGCTTGTAGCAATCACAAAATTGATCATGTATATTAAGGAATCAATATTACGCAAATGGCAACGAAAAATAAAAGCTCAGGTGGCATGTAAGCAGCATACATAGCACCATTAAGAAGTATAGAAAATGGTATTCTTAATACGAGGAGATAATAACTAGCAGAACTGATTTCTAGTTTAAATTGAGAGCCAATAAACGGTTAGTAACGATACTTTTACCAACTTGTGAATTGTCGAAAATTAAAGTGTATCAAAACCAGCCATGCAAATATCGTTAAAATCGAATGAAATGAGCTGATACTGTACATGAGTTAGTAAATAGTGACTTTAAAATGATAAACTGTCTTTGGCAATTATAGGAGTTAGTAACAATCACAGATAAAGACGACAAAAACCCCATGGAGTATTATTGGTATTGTTGGTCTAGACTCGACTACACGAATCTTCCAAGGTTCGTCTACGGACATGTCGAGGTCCACTAGGGCAGTATTTGGGACTAATTTGGCCACTAAAGAAATGGAGTATGTTATCAACCCAGTTTACCTAGCTCAGTTGGGTATTCTGCGAATGCATTGGGGCATGGATTTGAATCTCGTTAATGAAATAAACTTTATTTCTGGAGTATCTTTTCAAACTTATCATTTTAAATCCTCCCTTATCTAAACATTTTAAGATTTCTAAAGCACTCTAGAAACTTCCTTTCAGGCGTCAAGGTTTCCTTGTTGTGATCTTTGTTTTTTTCACAAAATTTTTCCTTTTAGTCTTTAAAGCGGCCATACCTTTTATGATATAGTGGTCTTTTGAAAAGACAAGTCATTGTTGATATTGTGGTCTCTTATTATCCTTATCAGGTTTGAGGAGAACAATAGAAGAATCCTCTTATAATGGTCAACCTGCAATGTAATCTTCAATATTTCCGTCAATGTCACTCTGTCCCGGCAACAAAAGATTCGTTATCAACAGGAATATTCTCTGCCTCCTCTAAAAGTTAACAGATAGTCTTTCTTTGCTTGATTTTAAGTCTCTTACCATAATAAAATCAAAGAGTTGAATATACATATATATAAGTACCCAGGCAGACATACAAGCAGTCATGAGCTACATAGTATAGAACTCAATAAATATGGGGCGCTTTTACGGCGCTGGCGGGGATCGAACCCAGGACCTCTCACAACCAAAACGAAGACATATATATATATATATATACATATATATATATTTCTCTTCCGCAAGCCAACCTACAAGCGCAATTTAACTCATAAGGCCAGTATGGTCAGGTGGATTGGCAATT
>JAAAKL020011868.1:0-13397 GCA_010016065.2 Carybdea cf. marsupialis auct. non (Linnaeus, 1758)
CTTCTGGTTTGCGTAAAGCATTGCTACCAATTCGGGGGACCGTAAACTTAAGGTGGCTGAAAGGCACCATCTTGACACCTCCTCCTCAAACACCATATCTTGTGACGTTTGCGACCATGAACTGCCAGATTTCCGTCCCTAGCCAATCACAGAAGCTTGATCTTTTCCATTTTAATCCATGTTGCAATGCTCTGCAAAAACGTTGTTCTTTGACGCCCTCGATCCCTCTTTTCTGCTATCTTCCTAGTAAGAATCAGGCATTTCAAGTACCCTTTCCCCGGACTGTGCCCCCCAAAAATCCAGCTGCTGTTTCCTACCCGCTCTTAATAGGATGCGATGTCTGCGTGCCTATTCCAAAACGACTGTGTTTGAGGTGTGACTCATTCATGGGATTCGTATCGTACGTCTGAGGAACCATATTTCTGTTGCTTGCAAGCGATCCTCTATTTCTTTGGATATTGTCCGGCACGCACATCCATATTTCAGAGTAGCTAGAACATAACAGTCTAGAATTCTGAGTCTTGTGATTAAGGTGATTGTTAGGTTACAGAGAAGGTTGCTCATTCTAGAGCAAACATTTATTGCAATAGATACTCTCCTTTTGATTTCACTGCCCCACCTCCCATCTGATGTAATAAAGCTTCCCAAATCGTTGAATCTATTCACGTGCTGTAGACTGTAACTATAAATTTGATGTTGCAGGCGGGAACAATTTTCTGTTTTGCACTTTCTTTCTTTCTTCTCACTTTCAGTACAAATTTTGTATTTTATTTGAAGGTTAAATTCTGATGATGCAATAAGGACAGTATCATCTGCATACCATAAACTGCTAACTTTTGTGCCACTTAATATCACTCCTGGTAGCTCCTCTAGTTACCCCAGCATCCATTCGTTGTATAAATTGAAAAGATACGGGAAAGGAATACATCCTTGCCGCACGCCTTTTCTGATTTCAACGAACTCACCCACATTGCTTTTGTTTGGTTTCAATACAGATTTATGATGATTCTTATGTCCTTGCCAACGAGGTTGATTTCACTTAAGATGTTCAACATTTCCTCATGCTCTACGGTGTCGAACTCCCTGGTTTAATCAATAAAAAACATATACAGGTCCTGTTTTATTCCAAAAGCCCTCTCTGATAGTATTCTCAGCATGACTATAGCATTCCTGGAACCACAGTCCTCAACGAACCCAGGTTGCAATTTTGATATTTCTGCTTTGACACTTCCAATAAGATCTTCACTACAAGGCTCATTAAGCTTATTGTTCGGTATAACTCACACAGTACTGCCTCCAGGTATCTTTGGCAGAGCAATAATGATGGACGTGCTCAGTTCTTGAGGTATTTCCCCAGAGTTATAAATCTCATCCAACAAATCTGTCTTCTTCAGTTTTTGCACCTCACCCAAGCTCTTGATCATTTTAACACTCACCTCATGAGGACCGATGGCTTCGTTGTTCATATTATGCGAAACAGAATGCTCTTCAAATCGTAGAATTTCTAGACCTTCAATTTGCCGGTTGATGTTTAGCAAAACAACCCTATTATCAACAAACAAGTGATGTACTAAGTCCACCTCTCAGTGATTTTATCCTTCTGTATGATGACATCTCTTTTCTTTAACTTGATGCAACCACCTGAAATACAGTCCCTCTTTCCACACATTTCTTTGATATTCTGTGGATTTCCTTAGGACCTGTATGCCCTGTTATTCACTTCCACCGTGTACAAGTCTTTGCATAACCACGTTTCTAAGCCCCCTGTTTGTTCTCTAATATCTTCAGTTTATGTGGGCATCACATATGACTGGAGCATGATCTCTACGTAAGTTGGCACTTGGGTAGGTTTTGTTTTCCACATTTACCACATGTTTACCACATTTCTGAATTCTTTTTAATGATGATAAAGTCTATTTGATTTCTGGCTATGTCTCCTGGACGTTTCCACCTGTACTTCCTTCTGGATGGCTGCTTAAACCATTTGTTTGCAACCATAATGTCTTGTTCATTACACCATTCAATCCAACGATCTCCCCATTCAGTCCTTTCACCCAGCCCGTGTGGCCCTACTGTGTCTCCAACTCTTCTTTCTCCAACTTTAGCATTCAGATCATCGATGGCCATCGTGATTTGATCGGAATTACACTGCTTCATTGCAGTTTCCAGATCCTATAGAAAGCAAAAATATCGTTCTAATGTCTGGATTATTGTAAGGTTGAAATTAGGAATGGTCTTGCAGCCAGTTTGACTAGCACTATTCTGTCTGATGCTCCTCAGGCTGTATCCCGTTAGCATGACTGCCACACCTGTTTCATCAGTTTTACCCCCTGAGAAGATTACAGTACACTCTCCTAATGCAAACATTCCACTATCCGTCCACTTGTCCCGAGAATATCAACGTTGAGTCGAGACATTTTTTCATAAAGTTATCAAATTTTTCCTGCCCGAAACAATGCTCTTCCGCTCCACGTGCGAACTCTCAGTGTCACTTTTCTAAGATTCGTAATTCTCTTTTCAGTGGTAACTTACTGACGATCGGGACCCACTTACTGATAATGGGAAATCCTACCGAGCGAGAGCCGGTATCTCTTTAGAGCATTCTCATTCCCGCTGTTGTCACCCATACAGTTCCTTGACATTTCATGATATAACTAGGCTAGATACTGTAGTGGTTCACCATTGCCTTCTACAAGTTGGGCCAAGCCAAGGGTAACAAACAGTATCTTCCTCCACGGCTCTACCACGAGGAAATTGCTGTTGATAAGATGGCGATCGTAACTCATGCCTTCACTACCGATACTTACTTTAATGCCCGCTCGCTAGTTTCGCCATTTGTCATCGGTATAACCAAGCAAGGGTGCCTAAGAGGTACTCAGTCTTACCCAAGGATTGTCCCCAAGTCTACGGAAAAGGGAGGGGCGACTTATTTTCTCCTCTACGGGCTACCTTAAGATGGGTCCGATGCCGTACCCAAACACATATGCTTCCTACGCCTGCGAATTTGAGAAGATGGTCAATAGCAAACTATAATAAGTGCAGATATGTGGCAAGATGGGCACACTGAGGCACACTTAACAAATTTCTCTCTCTTTTCTTTTTGCCAGAAGCTTCAATTTCGGAACTAGTCTCTCTATCCGTATCATTTTAGCTTTCGGTAGAAACTGTCTTTTACTACATAGCCTACTTCATAAATCTTGTACACGGCTATCTATTCTGTTATGAAGATTGTGACATTAAATGTATATTTTGAAATACATGAGAAGCTGCTTGTTTCAAGAGGGTTGTGGAGAAATTTTAGTGTTGCCATGAAAACTTAAAGTAGTCCAGCATTCCTCATTTTACCGTTTGGCTCTGATTCATGCTATGCATTAAGAAGTAGTTTCAACTTGTCGTTTATAGTTTACCCTAGTTTGAATGTTTTTACCTTCGATTGTTTTAAAGGAAATGGTACAGCATACGTACATAGAGCATCTTAAGCTGAATTGAGATTTTATTCCGAAGAAATGAACAAAATTGAAGGCCGAGAAAAAAACCTTAGCTGTGTATTGCTTGAGATTCTGAGAGGATGCAATGCATGCTTTGCTCCACTGACAGCACGAGCTTGAATAATAACAGCAACGATTAAACTTGCTAAACAAAACTTTCCAGTCATAACACCTTGGGGAGGGAGAAAGGGAGGAAACGGAGAAAAGATCAGACCTTAAGCAAAGAGATGTCAGGACCTCGTGTATTTTGTACGATCACTTGGCAGCTCCAACTCTGTGTCAAGGTCCTTTTACAATGATCTCTTCTCTACAAGGCTTAGGATCTCTAATACAATTAGTATGATTAAGACGCATAGGCTTTGCAGAGTATCAAAAATCTGGATGATCTTTCAAATGAGACGCGGAAATGCTCGCAGTCATGAAGTCTATAGATGACAAAGATGTTGACTAGATAGCTGAGTAAATAAGTTGAAGGAAGGCACAATTGATTCAAACATCAAGAATCGTAAACATTGGCACAACACAAGATCCTGGTGATGAATAAACTGGCACATTAAAAGTAAAGGTGGGAAATTGTTCAGGAACTCACCAACGGTATCAGCATTTAAGTACCTGTAGATGCAATCCGTCTCATTGAAACAGAACTTTCCATTTTCTAAATACAAAGGATCCGTACTGAATAGTACTAGCAGATTGTGTCAGAACTGTAATCTATATAAGACAAGATCATCTTTGTTCTCCATATTTCTTTACATAATTCAATAGTGCAGCTCTAAACTCTGAAAGACTATTACTCATGTAAACCTACTCTTTAAACTCGAAAACTTTGAAACTTATTTACTCTGTTCAAATCTAAGGACTCTAAAACTCTGACCACCAGGTCTAAAATCACTATCTTATAAATAGTCATTGGCATATCACATCCGATACTCAACTCCTTCCCAGACTACTTCCATAACAGAGTCAGTAGGGTCAGCATATTCACGTAAACAACGAGAAAGTCCTAATGTGCTCGACGCTTCATATTGATAAACCTTCCGTGTGATTTTAAAGAAATAAATTTTAGTTTTTGCTCCATCCTTCGATGCAACTTTTGGACAGACCGATATTTGTGCTTTTGGTATATTAACTGCGTAATCGAGATGTGTTTAGGGATCGATTGTCATCTTCATATATTATAAAGGAAAAATGGTATAGAGTGACGCCACAATTTCTGGAAAATTCTTGATAATTTTAAATTTATACACATGCTGCAACAAAAAGCTGGTAAAGATTTGAGATTCATATATTTCATACCGAGGTACTCATTTTTCAATTTATAACATACCTGCTAAAATCTTGCTAGTTGAGTCCCGTTCCTAATTTAATGAGCTACCCCAAAATTACAATCCTCGTTTAAGCCCCTCTACAGATGTAAATGGTCTTTATTTATATTTATAAGTACACAACATTTGACACATGAGTGTCTGGTAAATGAGCTACAATTATGGTGTTCTGAGACATCGTCTTATCCAAATTCCACAAAACAAATGTTTATGACGTCAACACTCTTGTAGGCTACAACATGATCTTGGACGAAGATAGAAAAGAGTTAGATATCAGGCATCCCTAACTACAAAATCACAAACTTTTTTCATACTTACACAGCTTTCAATAATGGGTGTAAGCTAATTTTCATGGCAATGGGTATGGAACTAGTTTATTGGTTCTGTTATATTACTTTTAAAATTCCAAATGAATTTTTCAAAATACTTCTAGGTAGATATCTTATGTCATGGGTACGCTAAGATTATTGTGTATGTGTGGGGGGAGGGGGCTGGCTGGATGAGGCAGGTGCTCGTAGAATTGTGGATGCCAATGACGTTGGCCGCGCCCAGTTTACACTGGGTACGTTCTCGGTAGTATGAAAAAGTAAAGCATCGATAAATAATTGTCATAATTTGTAAACTGAAATTTATTGCATGCTAAGCGGGTTGATAGAAAGGGGATTTTGGTACATAAAGGAAACCACATAATAGAAATTTGGAATTACGAGTAATAGCAGTGTCAGCGGTAAGCATGGGATCTCATTTGGAGGTCTTCACCCCAGTAATGAATAGAATCCAAGGCTGCAAAAAATACTGTAGACCTTAATCTTCCTTCCTTCTCCCCCTACTTTTGCATGGTACCCCTGCCCTAAACCAAAAACATACTTTCCAAAATATATTTGCTACGTCCGGCCTGCATTTTGCGGTTACCATTGATCTCTGATCAGACTAACTTAGCTATCACTTGCATCAGTAAGGCTGTTGCCTTAGCCAAATTGTTTATCACAGTATAACCCATTATAAATAACAGTTGAAGTACTCCTCCAATCAATTTCTAACCGACACGATAAACATCTGTTTAGGTTTGTCGATTTAAAAGTTAATAACTTGTATCTTGTGCAACCAGAGGCTCTTACTGTCTGCTCCATCCGAGCATTCTATCTGTTCACGATATTTCAATAATGCATATCTATTGTTACGTCTGAATTCAAAAATGTTTGTGGTTGACAACTCAAAAGGGCCGTATTGTTTAGCTTACTGACAACTTGGTGTCGAATCTTTTTTAACAGGTCACTAAAATATAACTTAATTCATAGAGCAACTCTGTAATTTTGAAACTAGTGATGTTTGATGTTGGGAAAAATTCTTGAAGTAGAAAGTCGGAAATTTTGGTTCAGGAACTATTTTGAATCCTCCCGCCGGACTCCTCCCCAAACTTCTACTATGACTCGATGTAGCACAACATAAACAGTAGGTGAATATTTGGTCATCTATGGAGATCACTGCCATGGTGCTTGTGAAAACGTTCGGATTCTAATCTTCTTCCTGCACATTGGGCCGTAATTAGCATCTAGATATGATAACTATGTATACCTGAAGCGTTTGACCAGCGATGTTTTAATAAGTTAAACGGACCTGAGAAAGAAAAACTAGCCGCTAGCAAGGCCACGTTTTGGACGATCATGGTCCCAAGTCGACGATTTGATTCGGTGAAACACGACGAGACGCCTTGGTAATGCAGTCTACCGCGATTAAGTAAGTTACTTTTATCCATCATCATTCACCATGGATGCACAAACAGTCCTTGGTCAGCTCGAAATGTTGCAGGGGATGGTGAACATAAATAGAGCAACACTAATGAGACTTCGACCCGACATTGCTTCAAGCTCCAACTCGGAACTGATTTCCCAAGAAGTTCGAACATGTGAGGTAAGTTTGTACACAAGGATATATAGTACATCAATAGGATAAGTGCTTACGTTGGCGAAAGCTCTTGTATTAAGGAAAGAACGGTGGCTTACATTAAGATTCTTTTAAAATCATTTTCAGTATTATCTGAAAGTTTTCGCCGACCTCTGCCGAGGCCATTAGTTCAGACCAACCAAGATGGGTATTCAACCAACACTTTCATTCCAGCTAGGAAACCAGGGTAACCATTTGCTTCATGCAGACCCGCAGCTGTACAGTATGTGTTGCATTGGAGAGTTTTATACTTTTTGTTTTGATTTACATAGACCATGAAAACCTGCAAAAGGCGAAAACTTGACTTTTGATCACCGAGAACCGGGGAAAGTTATGCCTGACGTCAGGGAACTCTCCTGAAATTGAGGCCAGTGGAAAACTGAAAATTGTTACAAGGATGGTTCACCGGTATAGAATATCTAGACCTGCCCATTTTGAGATTCCTGATAAAGATTATAGATGTGAACCATATGCAACTTGTAAAATTTATTTCACCTCCTCGGCCCCTTCACATGTTGGTTGGTTGTATGTTCAGTTGCCTATCATTGACATAGGAAGAAAAATGATCTTTTAATCCATGAAGAACCTTCTGCTACGGGAAGCGAATCACAAAACTTGAAACAGGTAAAGGACGGTAATTTTGTTTTAAAAAGTCGGTAGTAAACCTTTGTATAGTGAATTGGTGACATGGAAGGATACATAAAGTATTCAGGAAGAAAATGTTTTAACTGGGGTAATTTCATTCGCAGAGCCAAAGTTGTATCGTAGTCGCTGTGTTCAAATCAGCATGACGAGGTTTTTGTGTATGACGGAAAAACCATCGTACAACTGAATTACATCAAGTTTTACTAATACATTCCATGTTCAATTGACTTCATTTTAAACATTGCATGGCCTGATAGTTGTGAAATCGTATCGCGCATCACCGACAATGATTAACGAGAAAAGGGAACCACCAGGTTGGCAGTGTTTGGACTCGAGGCTTGAATTATGACAGATTGCATCGTCTATGGTAACCCTGGGGACAACTCATCACTCAGTACTCCATTGGCCCAGTTACTTGGCCCTTCTCTCTACTTGTGACCACATTACAATTTACAGAAATCTTTCTAGTTGAGCGGTTAGGGGTTTGTAAAGAGTTATATACACGTGAAATGTAGTATATACCAGTATACAGTTAATTAGAATTGGCATCTAAGTTAACTCCCATATCTTGTGTTTCAAATTCGCGTTAACACCTGCATCCAACGTTGATTCTTCAAACACACCGACAGAGGTCTGTATTAAACAACTTCTGCTATGTCTTGTAACATCATTTAAAAATTACAAAGTTGTGGAAAATTGTTTTTGTGAGTATAGGTGTTAAAATAGGTAGTACCAAAAAGCAATAATAAGAAATTAAAGTCAGGTACAATAGATACAGTAAAATATTCAGGAGGACATCATAATCTAGGGGAAGAGGGGCTGCTGCCCCCAAAGAGAAGTGTGCCCTGCAGATTTTTGTATGATTGTTTTATGAATGATTATGAATATGGCCCATACTTTTCACTATATAGGTTCAAAAGCATGTATATGAATAAACTATTCATAATCATTCTATTTTCTGGAACTACCAGGTATAACTCAAAATTATGTATCCATTAACATTTTATTTATAGTAAATGTATATATAGATGGGTTTTATTGAAAATTACTGCTTGTCATGCACATGGAATATTTGGAACTGTATTTGCATGTAATATGTTCCATAGTGGGTGAAAAATGGGATTGTCTTAATTGAGTAGATTTTGGTCAATTTCTTGACCACAGATGAAAACCAATTTTCATGCGTTGTATAGTTTGCAGACTACTACATCTTGGACATCATCATCATGATGATTGTAGCCCTTAAGAAGGTCATTGGTGCACCATGATTGACTTCTTTTTTCCTTGTAATGTGTCTGGTCCATTTAAGCTTCTAAGTTTTTACTATTTCCAAAATGTTTTCAATTTCCTGTGTTGTTGCTAAATTTCATCTCTAACAAAATTATTTCTTTCCAATTCCATCAAGATATTCTGGGATTCTCCAAATAGTTGCATAGCAGATGCATGTTTTGTTTGTTTGTTTGCCTTCTCTGTTTAATGTCTTTTTTCCCATTTATGGGGTTTGATGATGCCCATATACATGGGACTTGTTACTGAAGCATAGAGCACTTTAAGACCTGATGCCCTCCCTGAAGTTACCAGTGACCCCTCCAGGATTTGAACCATTACCCTCTTGACCCTCTTGACCCTCTTGATCTGAAGGCCAGGAAATTATTCACTAGACCAGAGCAGCTGTCAGTATTCTGTCAGTTAGTCTGTCTGCCTGTCTGTTAGTATTCATTCAAGAAAGACACATAGTGAAAGAATGCAGCCCTGTCTTACTCCTAACTGCTTTAATGTTTATTTACCATAATTGTGCTCTTTGCTCACTCGTAAAGAGATATGATTAATGTGGTAATGCCTTTCCCAGTTTTCTACTTTTTCATAGTGTGCCTCAAGTAATTGTGTCATACTTATAAAATGCTTTTTATAGTCAATGAAGTGATGGAAAATAGAGCTGATGATGACGGTATTCCTCACATAGTTCTTTCAGGTTGTGTATCTGTTCTGTCTCCTTCTTCTGTCTTTTCTGGAAGCAAGCTGTTCCTATAGTATTGCTTCTCTTCTAGGTCCAATCTTCCTCTGAAGTATTTAAAGTCATACATTGCTTGAGTGATTGACGAGGCTAACAATTCTGTGTTGTAACAAGTTTATGTCTCCCTTGTTGTAAATACTTGGAAGAACAACTTATGTCCATTGGGTTGGTCATTCTTATTTTCTTAAACATTAGTCACATATTTTCAGGATAATGTCTACCATATCTTATCCTGCTGCTTTAATCAATTCAGCTGAT
Organism: Carybdea cf. marsupialis auct. non (Linnaeus, 1758); assembly: GCA_010016065.2. Taxonomy (NCBI): domain Eukaryota; kingdom Metazoa; phylum Cnidaria; class Cubozoa; order Carybdeida; family Carybdeidae; genus Carybdea; species Carybdea cf. marsupialis auct. non (Linnaeus, 1758). Next base: position 9,675 of record JAAAKL020011868.1, read on the forward strand.
AGGTTATCTAATCTTGGAATTTTTCCACTTTTAATGGCTTTTGTTACTTCATAATGATGAGCCTCCAACACTAAGAGCAAAATGTTCATTTCTGGTAAGGTCTTATGGACTTTTGCTTAATTGTTATACAGATAGTTACAGTTCTCTCTCAATCTCTTAACCACTGCTACACTATTGGTTAAGGTCTTGACCATAATGTGGTTAATAACATTGCTCCTCCCTTGACTTGGTTTGGTTAAGGATTTACTAAGTTGTAGGCTTTTTGGGATTGCTCTTGCAGAGATATTCTTTGATGGCCAGTGTCTCCTGCTGTATCCATGCCTTTTTTGCTTCAGCAAGTGTCTTTCTGGTTTCTTTGTTAACATCCCTATATTTCTAAAAATATCTGTCATTTTTAAACCTCTGCTTCTTTGCCACTCATAGAATGTCACATTTTTCACCTTGGTTGTAGTTTCTGGGCTCCTGGTTTCTTGTGCTTTACCCAGTAGGTCTACTTTGTTAGCTGTTTCATTGATTATAGTACTTAGTGAAGTCATCATTTCTTTCTTGTAGGTTATCAAACATGAATGGCCATGTAGTTTTCTTTGTTAGGCTTCTTTGAGCATGGGGTCTTTCCCTTTTTCTAGGTTTTATCATGCTTCTCTGTTCTGGTATTTCTTTTTTGTTTTTAGTTTGAATTTTAAAGTCATCATTACTAAAACATGGTTGGTTCCTGTATCTGCTCTAGGGAGAGTTCTTTTCTTTGTCCTGTTGATACTACTCTGCATTTTGTGGATATCAAGATGTAATTAAACTAGTTGTGAGTGTACCCATCTAGGGAGTACCACATAGTTCTTCTTAAAAGTTTGTGATAGTGGAAAGTGTTTGCAGGAGTGTCCACAAAGTTAGATAACCAGAATGATATCAATATAATAAATGATGGAAGCATGATATAGAATCTTGATAGACAATGTACAATCTACTTTGATTTGATGCTAGGAAGGCCATACTAGTATGCAGAAAGAGTGTAGAGAAAGTATCCCCTTATGAAGTGATTTAACGTAATATTAAAGTAAATAACAAGTTTATGTAGCAAAGTAACAAATCAGCATAGATTTAATGTGTAACTATGACTCACAGAACAGCTTATTAAAATGAGGAGTTATATTGAATTCAAAAGTCAAGATCGTACTTAAGAGCTTCACCAATAAATCAGTGTCCTGTAGGCCTACTGTTAAAACGTACCTATTTAGCAGCATCAACACATGTAAATAGTTAGAACCAAATGTTACCTGTATCAAGAAGAGTTTTGATAATTCTGAAGTGAATGTTATTTATATTTTTTATCAATCCAAGTAACATTAGTTCCCTTTCTTAGAATCAAACATGTAGGGTATCATAATTATATGGTAAGATATGTCATTCTGGGACATCTTATATAAATGGTTATGAAGTTTCAGAGGGATTTTTGCATCAGGATTTATAACAAAACTATAACTCCCAATCAGAGGGTTGTGAGTTCAAACCATCTGAGAGCACAAACCGACCCTGAGCTTGCCTGCCACAATCCAGGAGGTACTTTGCTCTGTCATCTGCTCTTGTTAAGTGGGAAACTATGTTTCGAGAGATAGACAGAGAGGGAACTGCAAGCATAGGTAGTCTACTGCAGGGGGGAAGTAGCCTGGTTCCTAGTAGTGGCTTCTGCCTTGAACAGGGTGATTGTAACTTTTTTAAAATTCACTTAAAGCCAAAGCTCTCCACATAATGTAGTTGTTATGTACCTTGTGGAAGCTTAGCATTTGTGACACATGGAACAGCAGTGCCACTTTTATCAAGACAGTGAGCATTAATATTCATTATCAGCTATTAGTGCCACTGCAGGCAGACAGCCTCCACAAGTCTCTCCATGTTCCTCAGTCTTGAGCTCTTCTCGTCCAATTAATGCCAGCCTTCTTTTCAATACTTTCTCTCTATCTCTTCTTTGGTCTTCCTTTTGGCCGCTTTCCATCTCTTGGAATCCATTCAGTGTTTTTCTTTGCCCATATGTCATGGCTGGTAAGATTATTCCATTCATGAGTTTTCTTTTCAAGCATATAGGTGTTTTGGGATCTCTCAAGAATTCACTGTGCTGACCGAATCTTTTCCACCCTGCTGTTACTTTTTGGTCTATTTCTTTGCTGATAGCATTGTTTTGTGTGATTATCCTTCCAAGGTATCTGTATTCTTCCACCTCTTCCAGTAGCTCATTGTCAATTCTAATTCCTTGCCTCTGCCTTCCTTTCACAACTTCATTGCCCATGATCTTTGTTTTCTTTTTATTCATTTCCATTCCGTCTTTCTTTCCCTCCTCGTTGAGTTTTTCTAGAAATACTCTAAGGTGGTTCTCACTTTCTGCGAAGAGTATAACATCGTCTGCAAATCTTAGATTGTTCAGATTCTCTCCATTTATTCTCAGTCCTGTGTTCACATCAACTCTCTTGAAAATCTCCTCCATTGCTGCTGTGAACATTAGTGGTGAAAGAGTATCACCTTGTCTCACTCCTTTTTGTATTTCAATTTTGTCGCTAAGCAGTTCAGTTTGCATTCGGGAGGTGCCATCTTGGTATGCCTTTTTCATAATGTTGATATATTTCGGCTGAATTCCATGTTTTTCGGGAGCTTCAAAGATCGCCTTGTGCTTGATGGAATCGAATGCTTTTTCGTAGTCCACAAATGCCACGAAGAGGGGTATTTTGTACTCATTTGTCTTCTCTAGCACCTGGGTGACTGGAGATGGTCGATTGTGGAGTATCCTTCTCGGTAGGCAGATTGTTCTGGTGGCTGTTGTTCTTGTAGGACTTTACTTCTTCTGTTTTTCAGCACTTTCATGAATAGCTTGTGGACATGTGACAGCAGACTGATAGGACGGCAGTTGCTCAGCTCTTTTTTGTCTCCTTTTTTGAAGATTAATGTGATCAAAGCATTTTTCCAGGTTTGGGGGACTTCTTCACTACACAGCACCTGATTGAACAGCTCTGTTATTTTTCCTATTGCAACTTGTCCTCCTGCCTTTACTATTTCTATCACAATTTGATCCTCTCCAGCAGCTTTCTTTTCTTTCATTTGGTTCATTGCCTTTTCAACTTCACTTTCCAGTATGGGTGGTACATTTTCTGAGTTGGTGGGGTCAAGTTTTGGGCAGTATCTCTGTATAGCTCCTGATAGAATTCAGCGCACCTAGAGACTATTCTCTCTCTGTCTGTTATGATTGTCGACTTCTTTGATGCTTTTGCCACTTTCTATGGCTTCTTTTATATGCATAGTGTTGGCTTCTCGAATGTCATCCCTGATTGTTTTGCACATCTCACCATACTCTATGGTATCTCTTGGAGTTCCGTTCTGGTTCATTTCTCTTCTCTTTTTGAGTAGTTTCTTGGTTTTGGTCTTCAACTTTTCTTTTCTCTGATGAGTTGCTTTGCCAGCATAACATGCATAAAATAAATAAAAACAATCCTTTCCAAGTTATTTAGAACTACAAGATGTTTACATCGAATTAGAGAATAATGGACAGATTAAAGGCACAAATCAAGGTACATAAATAATGAGTCAAATAAGCATTCCTTTTCTGTTCCAAGACGAGCTGGTGAATGCCCTTTCCTTTAGTTCCTTTAAATAACTCGAAAGGAGTACATTTTAGAGGCATAGTTCTTATGTAAAAGATGATCAGCATTAAATTTCCCTTCTAATGATATGTCACAAAATGTT
>JAAAKL020011869.1:0-13397 GCA_010016065.2 Carybdea cf. marsupialis auct. non (Linnaeus, 1758)
CGATCAATCGTCGGAAATCATCGGAGACTCGTTTCCGAAAAAGCGTTACTGTACTCTCTATGATTTAAACTCAACCGAAGTTATTACAACAATGCAAGCTTTCCATTTAAAACTCCTTTACTCATTCCCAGTTCCCTTTTAATGTAAGTCGTGTATCGCATCTCTATCCTTGACAGTCCTGAACGAAGTGCCTTTGAAAAGAGACAAAACATTTGCTTAAATTAAGGATATGCACTTTAGCATTTGTAGGTTTTTGTCTCTCTAATATGACGAGAAATAAAATTTTTGTTTCATGGCTGTATTAAATTATCTCTACTTTTATACGTCAGCGAGTAAAGACACAACTATAGTGCTTGCAGAAAAATTATATTACTATACTGAGCGACGACATGATTTTATAACTTGGGGAAAAGGAGACATCACGTTCTTAGTTATACATGGACGAAAACTGTCTAAAAATAAATCAACTGTCGAAAGCAAATAGTCTCCCCTAACATTTAGTTCTACTAAAGATACAATAATTTATTCCTTTCATATGACAGAGATTAAATTGTTAAGAAAGTTATTTTACGGTGAAAGAGTAGCAGTCAAAACATTGTAATCAAGTACGTAAATATGTGTTTGTAAAGCAAATGGTCTGCTTGGCAAGAAAGTAGATTGTGGCAGATAACAGACGTCGTCTTGGCATAAAGAGATAATATCCAATTTACAATTACTAGTTTATAACAGTTTAATTTTATATGTTTTAAAAAACGTTAAGATGTCAAATTTAGAGACAGTTACAGATCATTTCTTCCTTAAGAGGAATTTTCCAGGCTTCTTTGACGAGATCTGCATTTCTAAAAAAAGGACAAACAGAGTATGATTGTCAACATTCCCTGTAATGCACAAGAAAAATTTCCATTTTGCTAGTCAGACCATTCGTGGTAATGTGTAAACAGTTCGTATAAAATTTCCCAGGTAAAAGCAGCATTTCATAGCCTAAGCGTTTTACCGTATTAGTGGATGCAGAGACAGAGTGTGCACCTTGGCTTTCTCTCGCGTCATAACAACAGGTCGTTATCCAGCAAGCCAATATGATCGACGTCGCATATGCAGGTGATAGGGATATTAAGCTCGTCAACCTAGCTCCATTCAGACAGACTATTAGTGCCTCCTAGTATGAAGGTCTGGAAATTGCTCCTCCTTCAATATCAGATCTTCAAATAAAGGCGTGACACATCGATTTAATCTCAGCATCGTTCTGTGTCCTGGATCCAAGAAGCAATGCCGGTATTTGGTGATCAAAAAATTGATCTTACCTTGCCTTTCAAGGTCAAAGGGCTCTCAGAAAAATAACATTGAAATATAAGTTTTGTATGATTTCTTGATTTTTTGCGTGTGCTGAGGGGTGGATCCTAACCCTGATCATCAATGCCCATTTATCAGGCATCTGTACGAAACCTTTGCTGTACCTAGAAAAATATTCGCAGATATCAGAAATGGCCGATAAATGTCAAGAGCCTATAAAAAACTTTTTTCTTATTCCTTCGTGCTTTTAACTGATAAGATGATGTCTTCCATTGCATTAGCTCTGTGAAAATTAGCAGATAAAATGTTCTGAGCGGTATGCAGTGAAAGAGACTTGAGCCGTAAACTCCCAAAGGGTAGAAGGTGATTCTTATCATTCTCCTATCTTCTATATTCATCCTTATTCTTATTTTGGATTCAAGTGTAAAGAGATCGTGGCCATCTAATTGCACTCGCAGACCTATGGAATGAGATCCTTTAATTTGATCTACGATAGTCTGTAGGGTTAAAATGCATTATGGTGGATTGGCATGAATAAAATAAATTTATTGCTTTTTTTTATGGAAAAATAATTCAGCTATATATAAATGTATATATAGTTGTTATATACAGCTTTGGGAGGGGAGACTCGTATTTTAGCGTGTAAGGTGTTATAAAGTGCTCAGTCTCAATATATCCATACATATTTCTGTAAAAATGACAAAGGTTGACACCGATGTAAAGCAACATAGTTCATAGAAAAATTATTTTTCTATTGGAAGACACATAACGGACAAAAATCCTAACACGTAAACAGATATTTTATAGGAAGTTTATGTCGAAAGTGCGATTAACAAACTTGACAAGAAAAACTAAGATTATCAGCAAGCGATGGTGTCGGCATAGAGGGGCAGCAGATTTGACCACGCAAGGGTGACTAAAAGTACTTTTGTCGCTCAATTTTGTTGACGCGTAGTAGTAAATTTAGCAGGGTTCTTATCTAATTCGGAATCTTTGTAGACTTTTGAGTACAACTGACTGCCAAATATTTATAAAAACGTAAGGAGACAGCTACTCGTGTCATGCTGTATTATGTCTGTGTAAATCTGGCGCCAGTTTTAAGTTTATTCCAGTGATGAACATCATACTCTGCAAGTCCCTTGCATATGCTACATAATTATATTTTAGACAGCTTTATATGGGATCAATTCATCAAACTGACATCGTCTAAAGCTATAATTTCATGACGTGGTTATAAGGAAATGCTTAGTGCGATACAATATCTGCTGTTGTATGAAGTGGTTCTAACAACCATTCCTATTACTTAAAGATTACCATCATAATGAGTGTCAGTGTTGTATGGTAGGTAGGGCATTAAGCTATCCCTCCTTTAGAAATTATAAAAATATTTGGTTGATCGTCTTTGAAAATTAATGGATACTCCATCAATATCGACATACGAGTGCTGAACTGTTCGATCAGCTGAGCGACCTACTCATTGAATTTGATTTAAAGTAGCTGAGTAGACTACATTAATTCGTACCCTTCACGTGTTCTTCAAGCTTGTTCAGCAAGACACATGTGTGACAAGGCTGGGCTTCTTGAGTTTCCTTTTCCCAAATTTCCCTCACATGGACTGAGTGGGTCCCTTGACTATGTTAAAGAGTAGTTGTCAAAGCGTTCTAGAGCTTGGATCGAACTCAAGCCGGTTGTTTTCAAGGCAAGCTTTTAGACCATACGCTTCACATACTTTGAAGATTATCACTTCCGTATTATAGTAGAACTCTTTTAAATATTATTGGGATGGGCCCTCAAGATCCCTCAAAATCTAGCCTCCGTCATTCCAATTTGACGTCCCTATTTCCTAGAAATTCCTACCCACAACACTTAAAGACTTAGAAAGCAAAATACTGTATTGCGTGTGTCGACTTTTAGGAACTTTTCATATGAGTTTCGATCGACGATCAAGATTTAATTAGCTGAGCTGAAGAACTGACTTCTCATTGACACTACCTGAATGATTTCTTGCCAATGCTGTTTCATCCTCCTTTCTTGTAACGGATAACAATGGCAGCAAATTTAGAGCTTGAATGTCTAAAAAAGCTATAGATAATTTTTGTCTTTAGCCAAATTTAAACCTCAGAATGATTCATAATTATTTTTTATAGTTTTATAGTATATTACTTTATTATATATTTTTTCTCATTTTTATATAGTACTTTAGGCAACTTTTAACAGAGGACGGCAAATCAGATATGAGAAGTTCTTTCAACTCGAAATAGTTTATACTGCTTAAAATCAACTTTGAAATCTTAAAACATTTTCGTCTGAAACTGCATCACATTATTTCTCTTTCGTGGGTGGTGGTTAGAAATTGACATGAGTTTGGATGGTACTTTGGATTCACTACACACTACTCGTAGCTTCAGTTTTTAATGACTTCTGTAATTCGCCAGTTTCATGCAGCATAGAAGCCATTTAAGTAGTCTCGGAACGTGGCTGGCGTAGGAGGCTTGGCAGCATCAGTTTTTTAACATATTGTGCTGAAATGCAATTAAGACTATGGACATCATAACGATGAAACATAAAGAAGACTATTCTGCTTCAAGAATAAAAGAAAAAACCTTTCATTTGCCTCGCGTTTCCTGATTCAACAAGTGAGGTAAGGTCGTCGCATAAACTGTTAGTTTCCAAATGATTAAAAACCATAGATAAAATGATTATGTACAGTTTAATGGCAGCTTAGGAAGCTTGTCAAATGAAAGTTTGTACTTTTCACTTCTTAAAACAATAACTTCATTATTATATCACTCGATATGGCTGGGCCATCTTGTGTTAAACCTGGCTGGCTAAATCTACTTCACGCAGTTAGTTAAGTGAGAATACATGTCATATCTCAAAATTATTTAAACAAACTGAATTTTGACAACGAAGCCAATTTGTTTACCTTTTCCGATACAGAAGCTTGATTAGAACAAGAGATTTTAATTACTAGGGCACTAGATCATTGATCTATGAAAGTACACAAAGGATATGATTACTGTGAAAATATCAACCAGATGTTTGCAAGTTATTTCATTTTTGACCATGGTAGTTGTTAGAGTGTAATGCTCAAAACAGTGGAACTTGCAGGAGCACCTGCGTCGACCATATGTGCAGGATGTAGTAACCCCCTTTTATTGAGTTGATCAATGATCTCCAAGGTAACCAGCGATCTAATTGCAAGCGTTCGTTTACCGTTATCTCTTGGCAAAAGTCGGTTCTGCTTTTGCCCTTCGTTGCACTAATCCTCTTAGACTGACGAGATCTTGGAACCTGATTATAAGAAACGCCAATCGCACAATGACAAAGTCAAGAAAAAGCTACTCTGATTTTGTAGAGAGAAATTTCAGACTTTGCACACGGTCCGTTTTACCACTGTATGATGTATGCAAAATTGACATTGAGCTCTTCCTCGGCAAGGAAGCAATTTGATTCTTCTCAACTCGAAGAAAGTATGCCAAGCGCGTCTGACCTCAGGAGGATTGCTGGCGGTGCTTTGTAGTAAAGATAAGAAGAATGAGAAGTAAGCGCACATTTTCCTTGCAATGTCATTGGGCACACTTTCTTTTTATCTTGAAAGGTCACGTAGCTTTCCAATAGAAAAGCGTGCTTAATTTACTTTTAACAACGGCTGAATAGTCTTAGGACACTGAGAAATCTTGATAGTGTCACCTTCAAGTAATGAATCAATCAAGTAAGTAAACTATTAAGGCGGTTTAAAAATAAAATACACGTCTTTGCAAATCAGGGGATCAAACGGACCCTATAGGCCACAAGTCGCCAAATCGGCTAAATGTGACCATTTAAAGAGGTGCTAAAATTGGATTGGCCGGCCGAGCTCGAACACTTAGAGAAGATTATTGCACGAGTGACATTTTCAGCACTATCAAGAATATGAACTTACTTGAATGAAAAAGGCAGGTGAAAACCTCACACTATTCTTCGCAATTTTGAATGAAATGATAGAAAAGTCTAGTTAAAAACACGTTCACGATAAGAAATGGGACTACGAACTGATAAGAATCACAGCTACTTGCTTTTTCTACAAAGCAATGGATTTTCAATGACGCTTGTCCTAAAGAAATAGCAGGGGGAAGATGCCTTTGTTTTTCTTGATATTTCATTAAACGAGGTTTGGAGGCAATTTTTATAAATGTTTGCTTGTTCACAACTGTGTGTAGCTGTGCTTCTTTCTCTAACAAGTTGAAAGGAGGCAAGTCACCCTACTCGTCTGACATGACCTAATTGCACTTGAAGGCTAACCTAAGCGTAGGTGGCACATAATAGACTCCCTTTTAATTGAGCAAGCCACATCCTTCTTGATAGGCCTTTTTCATCATCAAATCGTAATGAGGAGATTGACGGAGATAAATAGAGCCAAACTTTGGGACATTGTAAAGAAGAGAACGTGCCGCTTATTGTAAATCACGCTGGGCTTTTTTAACAATGGAAGAATTGCTAAGTTACTGAAGGTGCTGGGCTCTCGTTTCCTAATGACGTGCATTTTAGCTGGAAAGGAAAAGATATAATGAGCTGCATGTTGATATGGTTGTGTTACCACCGTAGAAGCAGCGTGGCCAAATGTTACAGATTTATATCTCCATCCGTGATCAGATGGAGTGGCTCGAGTTTTCCAAATCTGTAAGCACAAGGAGCCTCGTTTTACTGCAGGAAAGAATCAAATTAGAAGGTGGTTATGATGATAAAAATTCAGGATGTAATCCCAGAATAACGGCCTCTGTAATGCATGCCTCTTAACATGTCACGTAGCATTGAAAGAAATACGTTATCAAAAACGATAACTTAATTACACACTATGGCTGCAAAATAGGTAACTTCGTAGTTGCAGCATCAAGAGTAGTATTTGGAAGGAATGGGATGGAAACTTTATTTAAAAACGGATTTTGCAATCTACTGTATTAAATTTCCATGAACAAACAATTGAGGTGCAGTAATAAACTTTAATAAGCGACAAAATAATAATGATTTATTTTATAGCAAATGCCAAAGTAACAATAGCTAGGAAAGTAAGCTGAGCTATTAATAATTAAAATAGTTTAAATTTTAATTGAAGTGGAGTGGAGATATAAAGAGATGAATGTGACTGAAGGCAGAGCTACGACAACGATGCAAAGGGAACCAAGAAAAAACCTCTGTATTGGTATCAGTACGAAGTTTCAACCAGAAACCAAACACGAATAAAGACATGTAAAGAACAAGTTATTTTATTTGTAACACTGCTTTTTTATTACTGATTCAAAATTATTTAATAGCAGAAGGTTATCATTGTCTAGATTCTTTAGATCGCTCCTCGTATTTGGAAGTCCAGGTATTGAGCACACTTCAACTATGCGCAAGAGATCTTGATGGTTGATAGTACTGACACATTTAGCACATTGAATTATGATTATGTGCTTCAGACTTAAACAACTGTACCAACGTGTATAAATGATTAATCAAGGCACAAGTACATGATCGTGGTATGCTTGTTCTAGAGGCAATATAGCAAGTTAACAAGAACTCAAAAAGTTCAAAATAATCAGATAGATGTGAATGACAGTGAGTGATAGTTATAACTTTTGAAGGTAGGGACAATTGTTCATAGAGGAAACATAGATAACAATACAAACTAGTCCATCTGAAAACACATCAAAAATGTTTGGCAAATATTTTCTGTTTAATAATTTTTACTGCATGAATTAGAGATTTTAATGATAAATTTAGCTGTCAAATTAATGTTCGTAGATATCCCGATATCTTTATTTTGGTGCAGCAATGATGTCATACATTCCACGAGTCAGTCGCTTTCTTTAAATCGTTTTAGTTAATGTCTTTAGCCACTAATACAAACCCGCTTACTTCATATCAGCCGATATCGTATTCTCTTTTCCGATTTGATCCCTCCTAAAGAATACTTTTACAAAAGGTTGCTAGTGCCACGTTCTACGTTGGCTCTACTATGACAGAAAATCCTTCAAAATACAAAAATCGCTCATCTTCACTTGCTGTGCAAGTAAGACAGAAAATCCTCACAGCAATCCATTCTACCAGAATAATTCAGATGACCGTGACAATGGCCAGCAATATTAAGCTAACGATTACAACAACATCTGCAGTGTCGACTGATACTGCAAATATTTGTCTGGTTTTCATTTGGGGGAACCTGGGCACAGAGAGCTATGACGTCAATTTGCCATGCTTACGTTTAAGTGTTTATATATCAAGGTTCATAAATGATACCAAAATAAGAGAGTGACTGATTCGAAACTTGATTTGCTAACGAAGCATGTTTTATTCAGACTTGGAAATATTTTGGTCGTTTTTATGCGTTGTTTTAGTATTGCAAGGGGTTTGGTCTTTCATTGTTTTGCAGATATTATCATTACAAGTCTTGTCATCAGAATAATGATTACTAATTGTTGATGATAATTTTATTGTTGGGGTCAGGGTTAGGGTTCTTATGATATAGTTATAGATTTTTGTTATTATTGTTGCTAATTGGTATCTTACTTCTTGCCAATAAAGCAATTGCTATTCTCTATTAATAGTATTTGTTTTTCTATCTTTGAAATTGTTGTCCTTTATCCTTGTGCAGACCTTAGCTGTTATTTTAGTTACTAGTATAGTCGCAATTTTTTTACTAATCTGGCTAACGTACGGTAAGAAAACAAGAACAATATTGTATTCTGTAATAATTTTGTATAAAAGAAGGTAAATAAATAGTAGTGAACAATCAAATATTCAAATTAAAATCTCCGAATCCATCATGTAATGATTCACTTCGTCAGATAACTCAGTTCTTCATATTTTTATCTTGGATAACATTAACACCCATCTGGGTTGTATGCCTCGTTGATGTTATTGTTTACTAATATTTATTTGCAATTTCTACATTTTAGTAATACCTACTGTTACCATTATGTGTCCTGCAGTGACATAGATAAGTAAAAAATACATAAGGGAATAATTATAAAAGTAATATGATAAAGATTAGAAAATAATTTTCAATTGAAAGAAAGTAAATAGTCATACCTCACTAAAATGGAAGGTCATTAGCTACATGATCATAAATAATAGTTAAAGTGTAATGATTACACATTTTTTAAAGTGGTCGCTTCAGCCGATCTTATTTGGGAAAGCCGCTTGCTATAAATCTTCGTTCCCATAAATTAAAAGGAATGTTTCGTGTACTCCAGTCTTACTTTTGTGAGTTGTATGAACTGTCTCAGCCTTATCTCCCATTCATATACGCTTTAGACCCTGGTTATTGCTGGTTAGTAGCATCTGTACTTATATCTATACTGGTCGCCCTGTTCTCTTCTTTTCACAAGAGCTCTGTCTGTATTGACCTATGTTCCTTTGCGTATACGCGTTCTTTGTATATTGTATGCTGCTCTAGCCCACTCTCCAAATGTAGCAATAGGTCTGACAAAGTCTGAACAAGAGACGAAGCGTTGCTGGAACCAAAGTTTCCTCAGTGTTATTTTAAAACGATGGTGCTTCCCTGTTGATCAGGTGACCATTGAAAAAATGCTGTATGATCGGAAGGACTTGAACAAATTTATATTTTACAAAGAATTCAAAAATGTCCTTAACAGTCAAGCAATTTGCAGTGACATGAATGGCATACAACCTTCAAAAGTGCTCCTGCACCCTAAAACCTTCTAGACAATGACTACGAGGAAATATTAAGTATCACGTTGGTATTGCCAGTGACACTGATTCTCCTTGTTGTTACCAGTGTTTTCTATCTTCCCTTTGCCTAGATACAAAACGGATCTTGGGGCTACTTTTGATTCTTCCTCGATGCAAGAAGCCTTGGTGGGAGAAAACTTGGCTAACTATGAATGGCACACAGTTCAAGTGAACCGCCGTGGCAAATCAGCTAACATTAGTGTTGATGACACTCATGAAACAACCTGTCAATCAGGCGGTATGTTCAAGAGGCTTGATTTAGATGGACAGTTGTACGTTGGAGGCAAGATCGGCGAAGTAAAATTAGTAAGAGACTTAGGGCTAGTTGTGAGGAATTATATTGGGTGTGTAGAAAATTTTATAATGGATGATACAGACATTTTATATAATGCGAAATTTAACCACAAAAACTTTCGTGTACATGGTGATTTATACTACGGGTGCGATTCAATTGATTATGTCCCTGCAACATTCCCCACCCCCCAAGCTGTTATTCGAATCCCATCGGATATTTACAAGAGCTTGATAATAAAACTCAGCTTCAGGACCCATTTATCTCACGGACTGATTGCATCGAAGATATCGAAAGTGGGAAAAATTTATCTGGGAATCAGGTATAGCAAGCTATTTCTGCAGGTATCAGCTTCACAGAAGACCCCATTGAAGCTTCAGCTGGGCCATGACCTAAATGATGGTACGTGGCACCGGGTTATCATGGTGGTAAGTGGTGAGCAGATTTCCATTTCCCTAGACGGAGGCATTCCTATTGTTCATAGAGGGATATGGCTGAAGGAAATTACTTATGATGCTCCTTACATTACTCTTGGGGGAGGAGCAAATCATTTGTACACTGGATTTGTTGGCTGTATGCATGACTTATTTATCGACGGTACTCCCATTGATTTTCGTTTACTGAACGAAAAATTCATTTCTGGCGCTCTTATTGACAAGTGTAAAATACGTGACCGATGTTGGCCAAATCCATGCAAGAATGATGGAAAATGCACACAGAATTGGCGAGAATTTAAATGCGACTGTCGCCAGACGATGTTTAACGATAAATTTTGTGACAATCCTATTGTGCAAAAAAATTGTGAGGACTACAAGTATCTTGGTCTAAAGGAAGACTCGTACTGTGTGATTGACCCAGACGGTAAAGGTCCTTTAGAGTCGTTTGAAATTCTTTGCAATGTCACTGGCGGAAAAAATGCTACAAACATCATTCATCTAGCTAACAAATCAGGAAAAGTGCAGGTTAGCGATACTCCATCACACGTTTCAAGAAAATACTTTCACCTTATTCGATACAAGGCCAACATGGTCTCACTGGAGAAGCTGATCGACAGTAGTTCGAGTTGCAGACAATTTGTAAGGTTAGTGGGATTTGCGATAAGTAATAGAGGATAATTAGCATACTTTCACTCCCATATTATCAGCCTCTTTCTGAAACGAAGGTCAGAAACTCAATACTCACTCGTATTCATCCCGCTCTTATACGTTTTGATATGAGTATTCCGTCTCCCTTTCCACTGTATATGTTAGTACCATCCAAATTTTTCTATACATTAGAATAAATGAATCTCGACTTTTCTTTTTATTTTAGGGTTCTTTCCTAATAATTAAATGAACTAGTCACCTATATTCATCAGTTACTTATCAATGTGAGCTCGCAAAAAAAGTTTCATTTACTTTTACATTTCAAAGTATTCCGGGCAAGAGATTATTTTAAAACCCGAACAAGATACATATTGACATTTTCTAAGTACATAGCTAGGAAAAGTAACACAACCGAAATAGTGAATAACTGTATCGTCTATGTATCATATCATAACCAAATCGGTTGTGTTTCTCGCCTTTGTTACTTTGTATCTTTGTTCCTAAGCAACTTGAACCGGGTCATAAAGAGACTGAAAGATCTGGCTTGTATCAACGGTCACCTTTAATTCAAAAAGTTTTCCCTAAATTCTTGGGAACTAATAAAAAAAGCCCAACATTACTTTGGAAAGATGTTTCTCTTTGTAAGTATAACCAAAAGACATTCCTTTGAAACTTTGCTACAACTTAAGAGTTATCGCCAATAACGGACCAGGTGTGATTTTGAACTTCACTTTGATCCAGATATTGACTTAACCTGGTTATTAGAGGTTACTTGGTCAGGAACGAGTTTTACAAATGATGGTATAGGAAAGTATCAATGAACATATTAGGATGATATGAAGTACTGTCTGGTAATCTCATTCTACTCGGGCTTTTTCCAAAACTGATTCTGTTCGTGGTGAGGCGTCGGTGGCCTACTCTATGTAACTTCGCAACGACAAGTTTCATAGCACTGTAGCTCGGTATACGTTTAATACTATCCTATTTTATTGAAACGATGAAAAATGTCTTCAAACAGAGGTATATATCATTAGGTAAGAGCCTTTTGGTGTCTGCTGTGATCTTTGGTCAATACAGGTCAACATCATTTGTACCTTTAAATTTAGTTTCTTCTTACAGTAGTTTTTAAAAATACGTTTCCTGTATACAGGACATAATAAGCAAAGGAATGAAAGCGTTTTTAGGTAACAAATTTAGAATATCTTTGTTTAAATGAGCAGTTAGGCCCTAAAAATAGAAATCTCTAGTTCCGTTTTAAGTCGATTTTCGATAACACCACAGTTAATCAAACGAAAATTCAAACATGTTATACATTGAAACATTGATGACAGATATGATGAAAGTAAAATTCAGAGAGTTTCAAGTCTGTAACACATACGGTCTTGAAATGGCAGGAGAGACTATGCTAAGGGCTCCACCTTCCATCCCAACCCCTCAGAAGAATAGGGCTTATGCAGTGGAAGATGTAATTAAGGTATATTGACTTTTTCTCTTCAGAGCATTGCTTTGAGAGAGGATAGAATTGGGAAGGAAATAGAAAGCATGAGTTACTAAAGATTGACAAGGCAAAACTCCTCTCTCAGATGTTCGATGTCTGACTAGCAATCATATTCATATCACGTCTGAAATATCTTTTCAGTATATTATATATTGGCATACACAAGCAAAGATTTGAAGCTGCAGGGGCAAGTACAGTTAGTGAAAGCAGAGTTATTTCTTATTCTTCTTTATTTCTATACCCAACACGATCTTCTCTTCAAGTCATTTTTGTCATGAGTGAGTAGCTATCGAATTGCCTAGGTTCCCTTCGCGCATTTGCACATTGTGTTCAACAGTTTTGTGCTTCTTGTTCTTCCATATCCTAATCTTGCACTTTGTACATATTTTCCATTCCATAAACTACCCTCAACTTCTTACCATCCTTTAGTTTTCATTCTCTCTTCTCTATTATTGTTTCTTTTCCACTTTGAAAGCGTTTCCTCTTTACTATTTTTATCTTATTATAATGATTATAATTAACGTAAATCTGTCTTTCCTTGGCAGATACGATTGCAAATCATCTCCTCTGCTAAATTCACCACGTGGGCCACCGTACGTAGAATGGGTCAATAGGAAAGGTTCGATTGAAACTTACTGGGGAGGAGCTACCAAAGGCAGTGAAAAGTGTAAATGTGGGATGAGTAAAACATGTGCTGACAGAACACGATATTGCAACTGTGACAAAAGAGACGATGTTTGGAGAGAGGATTCTGGTAGGTGCCTCTTGATGCTGTAGAGTTTTTTAAAGTTCTTACTTTTATATCCTACAAAATATTCTTACATCATGTATCTTAGATCATGTTGTTCATCTGTAAAACGCACTTTAGTTCATTTGTGACTATATCATCACTTTTTACGAGGGTAAGTAGATGAAGTCGAATATTAATCTATTAATCCCATAATTTCTTTCGTTTGTATGTCATTGTGTACAAACCGCGTCCGTATCATAGGTAACGATAGGACTGTCTTTCACCTAGCCCTAGTAAGAGAAGAAAAAACTGTTTCATTGTGGCTTTTTGGTTTACTACATAGTTCTGTGGGCATGATTGGGCAAAACAACGCAAATCATGCTGTCCAAGTTCTTTGCAAATTGGCAAATTTGTAAACACAGCAGGGTATAAGTTTCTAGAAAGACAAATTTAGGTTATGGGAATGTGACAGATGTTGAATCAAGGCATTCTATTATCAATTTCAGTGCAAAACAATATCATCGATAGAATGCGATTATGTCCTTATAACAGTACATGTATGTATGTATGTATGTATGTATATATCTATATTATTAGAACTAACAGACACAATCGATGATATAGGTATGAATTAATACAAAGCAATGAATGAAGATATATGTATATATCTCGAGATGGGCTTCCACCACCGAAGCTGTTTTAATACTGTATATATATATTTATATTTATAGACCACAAAGTTGAACATTTATTCCACTACTAAGAGAAATGTATATAAACCAAACG
>JAAAKL020011870.1:0-5000 GCA_010016065.2 Carybdea cf. marsupialis auct. non (Linnaeus, 1758)
TAGTAATAGTGGTAGAAGTGGTAGTAGTGGTAGTAGTAATAGTAGTAGTAATAGCAATAGTAGTAGTAGTAGTAGTAATAGTAATAGTAGTATTAGTAGTAGTAGTATTAGTATTAGTAGTAGTAGTAGTAGTAGTAGTAGCAGTAGCAGTAGTAGTACTATTAGTTGTTGTTGTAGTAGTAGTAGTAGTAGTAGTAGTAGTGGTAGTAATAGTGGTAGAAGTGGTAGTAGTGGTAGTAGTAATAGTAGTAGTAATAGCAATAGTAGTAGTAGTAGTAGTAGTAGTAGTAATAGTAGTATTAGTAGTAGTAGTATTAGTAGTAGCAGTAGTAGTAGTAGTAGTAGTAGTAGTAGTAGTAGTAGTAGTAGTAGTAGTAGTAGTTTAGGAATCATATTTGGTTACAAAAGATAAATGAGTATAAATAGATCCTTTACATTCCCTCTTCATATGTGTTTACCCCTTATGCTGATTATCGAGCACATATTCTTCTACACATTTATCTATCTGGTGGCATACATTCAACATTTATCTCTGATGGTTCTTAAGTAAAACTGAAGTCTATAATTTTGAAAGTGAACATTGGCACAAAGTTCGGATGACTAAAGTATCTTTCTTTGTACCGTTGCGTTTAAAAAAACAGTGGAATTATAGGATGGCAAATGCCATTTCAAATGGCTAAAAGCAGCTTTAAATAAATCAGTCAATTTCACATTAAGTCGCGTCGCGTCGCGTCGCTTCGTAGTGTCGCTTCTTAGTGTCGCGTCGCTTCTTACCGCATCAGAGTATGCAAGCGTGTAAGTTCGTGTTATTTCGCGTTATCTTAAATTTTGGTCGAGTTACCATAAGTCTAAAAATTATGTAAAGAAAGTTACAACTACGGAAACGGTTTTCGTTTGCTTAAGTATCAAGTTTTGATAAAAGTAGTGCCTTTTATATGAAAACTACTTCCTGGCATCCATCGTTGTAATTCCAGTTTGTATAGAAATTGAATTGAAGCAAATAGGATTTGATCTTCACCGCGTAGGACCATAATCTGTAAATGTAAACTTCGCGGCGTCTCTTCCAGTCTTAAAATTGAAGATTTGCACTACGTCATCATGAAACTAACAAACGATTTTCAGAGAACATTTTCTGAACAGATTATTGTAATAAAATGCTGCACTTATTTAGGAGTTCAAAATAAGTTGCAGTTATTGCGTGTTTAAGTTCATAGGAACAACAAGTTCATGTATTTAGTTCTACTGCTATAAAAATTCATAAATCACGTTTCTTCGACAGTTTTGGTTTTTCAAATGCTACATTGCTCGTGCGTATAGCACTTTGAAGAGTAGTGCTGGGTGCTCAAAACTAAATATTCATAATAATCGAATTAAACAGACAAATCTAATAATCAAGGAGTCTACCATTTGCTACAGCTTCCAATTACCCTTTCAGATAACTTAGCTTCGGACAACCTGCATATCCTTTCGGCTAACTAAAACACCCGTCGTGTTCAGTGGTAATACTATACCATTGCCAGACGCATTTGCTTCGATGTGCACACTCATTGTTGACCAAAAATAGTCACAACTTTGCTGAAAAAGAGAGATTTCTTTAAAATCAATTTTTTTGTTGTTGATTTCCTCATGGAAGAAATTATTCTTTGCAATTATATTTCTGTTTGGTCTTGATATCATATGATCGAATTTTTATGATAATTATTTCATGGATAAAATAACTTATTATTAGTTCAACAAGGAGTTAGTTGTCTCATGTTAACCATTTATTTTATTATTATATTTCCCTCTCTTTAGGCTGCGGCGGTGGTGGTTGTGGTATGTTGAAAATTTGTTATATTTTACGCTGATATTTTGCATTATTAGATAAAAGAAAAATTTTTCAGACTAATAACTTTTCTGGAAAGAAGATATTGCTGTATGTTATAAGAAGAGTTTTAAATTTATTCTCAGTTTTATAAATATGAGAAAGAATTCACTGATTTAACCTCCTTGCAGCACCCAATAAAAGACATCGTGCTTAATTACTCGATCTATTAAAGAGTAGACTGCACGGTTTTAAAGGTAAGTCATGATACGTAACAACATGTTCCTTTGCACCATAGATGACTTCAAAGAGAAAAATAGTAACTGAAGATTTGGCAATAGAAATATTTCTCTTCGCACAAATATTAATTTTCTACCATAAAGTGCCATTGTCCTATATCCATACCATTTATTCTGGAACATGTGGCCTAATGAATCAAGTGTTGGACTCAAGATCAAAGGTTCTTGGGTTCGAAGCTCGTCCGGGCCACAGAGTATTACCATTAGGCAAGGTATAAACCAGACATTACTACTGGTTTGCATTGTGAAGGAATCTGTATAAGCGTCGTATGAGGCAGCACTTAGAAATTCAGAAACCCTGGTTGTCTTAGAGTTCCCACCGGTAGGGTAATACATGTATGAATTGTAAACTGTTGTAGACTACCTCTGAACTAGATATGGCGGTATATAAAAATGATACATTATCATTATCATTGTTCTTCTATTTTCTGTGGAAAGTAACTTATGTTAAAGTAAAATTGCAACTGATCAATGACAGCAGATTATATCCTTGGTACATGCATACAAACATTTTTATGTTCTATCAGCATCCAAAACAACTTACGTACTTTAACTACACTGCAAATGGCTCAAGGGGTCACAGTTACTTTAACACTTTAAATACTCTACGTAAATTGTATTCCCACTGAGAGAAAACTGGACTTTCTACTGCAAAAAGCTTATGAAACGGAACATCTGTTCATAAGTTATAAGGACAAGGAATCATGATCGTGTGGGCCAAAGTGAAGAGACGTCGTGGAAAATGTTTTATGGTTCAACAAACAAAACCTGAAAAGTTTTGGTTCAAGAGGACAAGCTACGCAATACGCCCTGGACAGACAAAATAACCAAAGTGACTGTAAAATTTCACTTTTGTTGTATTGTTTTTAAGTCATACTTGAATTCTTTTAAAGGCGGCGGCGGTGGTTGTGGTGGTGGTGGCTGCGGTAAGTTAAATTAATAAGCGTTGCATAATCTATCCATTCACTGACCGAAAAATTAATGATGCTGAGTACAGTGTCTGGAGAGCAACTAAATGATATTTACTCCCAAATATTTTACCACGACAGAGCAATCAATACAATGGACAATACGAAAGTTGACGATCAGCAAACTCAACACTAGTATGTGACAATAAACTTCAGGACAATAACCTTCAGGACAATAACCATCAGGATAATAACCATCAGGAAAATAACCATCAGGACAATAAGCATCATCACGTTGATCATTAACACACTAACCATCAGAATATTTACCATCAGTGCATGAGCTATCAGCACATTAAACATCAGGATATGAGCGATAGCACATTGGTCAGCAGCATTTTAACCTCCTTACACATCAAGAATAGGTGTATGAACTATTCGTACATTAACCATCAGAATCTTAACCATTAAAACATTAACCATGTGTGCACAGAGTATCAGCACATTAACCACCATGACCATAACCGTCGGCATATGAACCAACAGCGCATAAACCATCATGAAAATTACCATCGGTACATTAACCACAATGACCATAACCATCTGGACATTAACCACCATGACAATTACCATCTGTACATTAACCACCATGACGATTACCATGTAAACATTAACCACCATGACAATTACCATCTGCACATTAACCACAATGACCATAACTATCTGTACATTAGCCACCATGACAATTACCATCAGCACATTAGCCACCATGACAATTACCATGTAAACATTAACCACCATGACAATTACCATCTGCAAATTAATCACCATGACAATTGCCATGTATAAAAGAGTACACTGCCGAAAATGCCTAAGTAAGAACTAACAGGGTCGTGCAGTTCTGTGAAGCAGCTGTCACATGGAAGTGCTTAAGTGAATACATTATCGCATTAGATGTACGTTACCGGACATGAACGCGCACAACTTACAACTGCCTCAGATATACCACCCCATCACGCCAACCTAACAACTAGTGTGATATTCTAGCATGAAAAGGTTATGCATCATATGCTATGTTATGACATATCCTAAATACAAAGGATTTTTATCATCAACATTTGAAATTTATTAGTTCTTATGTAGGGAGAGGAAATATATTGGTGTACGTGATATGCATATATACTATACTAAATAAAGCATTTTTGGTATTCATACTCGTATTATCCAGAATCTTTCCACCTCTGACTACGTATTTCTTGACGTTTCTAAGATCAGAAAATAAGTTTACTTATTTCAGGTTTCGCAGTCTAATAAGCATAAACCAAAGCTTCACACTCCTACCGTCTTTCCTTTTCAGTCACTTTTGTTTGATTTTTATGTAACAAGGACCGCTTCCTAGTTTGTATATTTTTTCCTTGATATCGCTCTACTTACCTTATATTTTTATGACGCTTTGCAAACTAAATTTTTGGTTTCATATCAAACAAAGTTTTAAAGTACGAAGATGATAGTTATTAATCAAGATTTTTCTCATACATTTCCTAATATGAATCATATATCATCCTCTGTTGATATTCTTTAATGTGTGCTCTCAACATATCATTATAACTTTATTTTTGTATACTTTATAAGACGGCGGCGGCGGCTGCGGAGGCGGTGGATGTGGTAAGCAATTTTCGTTTGCGGTTTTCTAATTTTTAGGAGCTGACTGCTTCTTCTCATGTGTACAAATAACATATAAAACAACAATACAACATATAATACCAAGACTCGTGTTTGCAATACCGATAATCACCTTGGTGCAGCCAACATTGTCACTCCCACATGAATTACTGCCACTAAGTGGTAAATTCAAAAGTAAAAACTTTTACAACTTGCACATCTGCAATAGTGACATTCATGCTCATTGACGCTTTCGATGTTAAAATCACCTATTGGCTCCAACGTGGAAGCTACTACTACAACCTTAACTACATCTACAACACAAGG
>JAAAKL020011870.1:10000-13397 GCA_010016065.2 Carybdea cf. marsupialis auct. non (Linnaeus, 1758)
CCATGCATAAGACTGATCCATAGCCTTGATGAATCGGAACCTAAGAAAGATGTAAGCATTCTGATGTTGTTATAACAGTCTTATTAAATTGTTTTACTTGGATGGAAGAATTGATACGATGGAAGTGTTGATCATTGCATGAATTTTAAAAGCTGCGTTTGAGAGATACTTCTCCCATCATCAGGAACCCACTAAGTTTTATTTCTATATCTATATAGTCCTATTACGAAATTGGTGTTAACTTGAAATCAAAATCTGTTGTAACTATTTTTGAAAAGTTGAACTAAGAATTTATAATTATTTTCTACTTGCTGTTAAAGGCGGCGGCGGCTGTGGAGGTGGTTGCGGTAAGCCATTTCTTGAAACTGCGCTTGTGCAATATGCTTGACTATAGGGTCCTTCAGAGGTCACTTGTTATTAAAGAAATTAATGGAAATTTTATGTGAGACCTATTTTTTGGCTGTACTTTTGCGACAACTAATACTAAATGTCACAACAGTCATTTAGTTAAAGCAGGAAATGCTAAAATGTCGACATCAATCAGTGCTTCTTACATACAGATTATCATACAATTATAACTACTACCTTCACACTGCTAGTGCTACCACTACAACCAGTGCTTCTAACATACAGATTATCATACAAATATAACTACTACCTTCACACTACTAGTGCTACCACTACAACCAATGCCTCTTGACATACAGATTATCATACAAATACAACTACTACCTTCACACTACTAGTGCTACCACTACAACAAATGCAATTGATCGTTCTATTTTCACTATAAACAAAGTTATTACTTTTCCTCGAATAAGGTTTGATGTAAGAGTGCCAACCTCATCCCGATTCTGTAATAAAGCTATCACAACTGTAGTAGGAAGCATTGGCATTTTTATAAGTGACATCCTGTCCAATTTTCTCCATAAGCGATGTTTAATCTGAAATGCGCAAGTCTCTAGTACGGAATTTTCAAAGCACAAGGATGTTATCTTTCTTAAGAAAACAAATGTCTGCGGTGGTGAGATTGTTTGCTTATTAAGGTTATGTGTCCATGAAGTATGCGATGGTTTTATGACTACAATAATAATAATAATAATAATAATAATAATAATAATTTTCTTTTATATCGAAGTAGGTAGTACCTCGTGCGTTGCAACTTCCACAGTTATTTACTCATATTTGTCTTTCAAGCTTATGACTTTTTCTGCTTGTTCTTTAAGGCGGTGGCGGCTGTGGAGGTGGTTGCGGTAAGCGATTTCTTGCTAATTCAAAATCGCACGCTTGCGCAGCATTCTATTCTAATTTTGGGAATATTGCAATTCCTAAGAAAGACTTCTATTAGTAGTAAAATAGATTGCTACAACTCCTACAATCATTACTACTACTACAGCAAGTGAACTTTCATTAATGCCAACATGGCTAAAACAACACTATCACTAACATCACAACAGTAAATGCTACTACCACAACTTTTGCGACTACTTGCTCTGTAAGTGTTGCTTCTATCAATAGCTAAGGGCATTACCAGCAGTCAAAACAAAGTGCGATTACGTTAGCTACTACTACTACTTCTACTATTACTACTACTACTTTTATTAATACTATTATTAATACTACTTCTACTACTACTACTACTACTACTACTACTACTACTACTACTACCACTTTTATTAAAACTACTACCACTATTACTACTACTACTACTACTACTACTACTACTACTACTACTACTACTACTTTTATTAAAACTACTACTACTACTACTATTACTACTACTAATACTACTATTGCTACTACTATTACTACTACTGCTGCTGCCATGTGCTGCTACTGATTTCAATGGTAATCAGGATATGCTACACTAGTCATTATTTGATGAAACTTCGGATAACAGTTCCATCTATCTTCTGTATTGCATTGATATTAAAATGTTGCTTATAATTTCTCTTATTTTGATAGCTTCATATTTTTACCCTGACTTCTACTAGCATAATTGCTAGGACTTACATATGACGGCATTTACGGAGGCAATAACCATTACATTGGATTTTATCTATGTATTTTATCTTTACTGACCAAGAGCAGAGAGGTCAGGGTGTACTCTTACTTCAATATTAATACGATTCCATTCACGATGATAACGTAGAACATCTCCCAGTTGTATACATATATAAGAATCTCTGTTCAATACTCATGGATTAACCACATATTCATGGCAACAAAACGGTCATTGATTGTTAGTGACTAAATACGAAGGGTATCAGTGCCTTAGATCAATCTAGACCCATTGTTGTACTGTTTAATAAACTATATAGCATTATTCTTTCTTTGTAATATTAACTCTTAATTTTCTGCTTGCTGTTTAAGGCGGCGGCGGCTGTGGAGGTGGTTGCGGTAAGATATTATTCATGAGTGCATATTGAAGCAATTCTGCGTGTCTCCAAATTGAAAATTGCGCAATTACCTCTTACATATTGTTCTCACTGCAACTATCACAAAACAAATTTAACAAATTTACCGACGAAACTTCTGACAAGAGAAAATGTTGGCTTTATTGACAACGCTGTCACTACCACAACTTCACCGGCTGAAACTGTTACTATAGTCTCAAATACTCCTCCTAAATTCAATGGACAACATTAATATAGATGCCGCTCTCTCTATTAATAGATTAACTACGAGCACCGCTGCTTCAGATACAACCTCTTTCTATACTTGTGGTAAAGCCGCTACTACTACTACTACTACTACTACTACTACTACCAATATTACTACTACTACTACTACCACTACTACTACCAATACTACTACTACTACTACTACCACTACTACTACCAATATTACTACTACTACTACTACCACTACTACTACCAATACTACTACTACTACTACTGCTACCTCCAATAGCCGATATTTGAAAGGAGGAAGTGCACTTTTCTTCAAGTTAAAATATTTTTGGTAAGAATGCTGCTACTTGGTACAAATGGAACACAAATCAAAATATTAAATTACAGTGAACAGTAGAACTCTAGTCTAAATACATTTTTTCAGTTTCGAAGTCTAATGTATAGTTTTTCTTTCCTTTCTCTTTTAATACCAAACACAACTATGATTGAAAATACCGCTGTGACACTTTGCAATTACTATAATTACTGCCACTAGTACTACCATTGTTACCACCACTTACAGTGCGTCACAGCTAATGCTGATACTTATGCTGATGCCAAAATATATTTTACCACTTGTGCTGCAACCACAATCACTACTTCTGCTACTGCTGCTGCTACTACTACTGCTGCTACTACTACTGCTGCTGCTACTACTACTACTACTGCTACTACTGCTAGTACTGCTACTACTGATGCTGCTGTTACTACTTCTGCTATGACTA
>JAAAKL020011871.1:0-13396 GCA_010016065.2 Carybdea cf. marsupialis auct. non (Linnaeus, 1758)
TACGAAGTAGACAAGCGAGCGCGAGACGTATATCGAGTCAGCGTTGTTGACAACTGAGAAAACGCAATGTTCAGAAATTGGCGGGAATACGTGCACGGCTTGCCTCAGGTCTACCATTTTAGGTTACGACTCCCAGCGACAGGCTCTTGTTCCAGTCTTTTTATATAGAGTTCAATGAATCGTGGTGTGCTGCTCTACCATGTGACCTATAGTGACCGGTGATTGTAAAGTTTACTTTTCATACAACATCAGCTCCCAGCCATCCAGCGGTGGTCATCCTCATCCAGCTGTACTCTGTCTGGAGTCCTCTCTGCACCATGCGACTTGATCATCAAAGGACTGCCACTCTCTGACCATCAATCTTCTCAACACACATTGAAAGTTACAAAACGTCATGGAGAAGAGAAGATTTGAAAATATCAAATTTGAAGATATACTAAAAAGTGTTGATATCTTCAGAACCTCTCTTCTCGACTATACTTTATTTTCAATAGGGTTTGGAAAGATTAATGGGTCGGAGAGCAGTCCTTCTATGGTCAAGTCACGTGACATCTGTTATAAGAGGCATTCACTTCTGCAAAGCACACCAAATAGAAATATGACATGCTTGGATCACCAAAACAACTCACATATCAAGAAGCTGCTCTTTTCAAAACATATTGAGCAATACTCTAGAAACCAA
The DNA here is from genome assembly GCA_010016065.2 of Carybdea cf. marsupialis auct. non (Linnaeus, 1758). Lineage (NCBI taxonomy): Eukaryota > Metazoa > Cnidaria > Cubozoa > Carybdeida > Carybdeidae > Carybdea > Carybdea cf. marsupialis auct. non (Linnaeus, 1758). The sequence continues at coordinate 683 of JAAAKL020011871.1, forward strand.
ACCATCAAATACTCAGAGTCGATAAACATGTCGATTGTCGAGGTAACAAAATATAAGCAATCAAGAACAGAGTTAACCTAACGTGTGTTTGTTTTCTTTTCGGAGTAGTTTCGATAAAGATGAAGATTCATCAAGTACAAGTGGGCGCTTCTCTTCTTTTTCCAGTTTAAAACATAGCAAAATGGTCATATGTTATCAAATGCTGTGTGATTTTGTAGGTGGAACTCTTCTTGTCCTTTCCACCTCGAGCCTTCCTTGATCGCTGCCACAGAAGAATTTTCTCAACTTTTAGCTTGGTTAGCTTTTAGTCTCTGCTAAGACAGAACATCCTTAGTCTTTGTCTCTCTATAATAATAGACAGCATTTGTCTGTCTAAAATAATGACACTTTTACATTGTGCTTTTCAACGAGTTTCAACTACATTCTACTCCAGTAATATTTCTCTATATTTCAGATAACGTAAGAGAGAACTGATAAAGGTCACATTTGCTCTCTCGTCACTAATGAAAACTATTCTTATCCTAAGTTTATCGTTAACAACAAGTTTACTGCATTCTTGTATGTTAATCAAGGTTTCAAAATTCTGCAATAACTCACTTTTTGCAATAAAAACTCCGGGTGAAAATTTAATTCTGATCAAAAATAGGAAAACCCAGCAAATCATGAGCAGTTTAGGAAACATTTTAATTTTTAGCTGTCAATGTTCACCTGCATCATCAACGACGAAAACTGATTATCTTACAGGACAGTACTATTTTAAGAGTATGGAAATATTACTAGATTAGATCCAAGAGAAGTTCAAAAATTGTAATGAACGGTCAGAGGTAGTGAAGTGGAAGTTAGCCCTCGCAAACAATTAAAACGATAGAGAAAATTATCCCATCAGTTGCGTATTCAAACTATTCAGATACGAACTTTGAAATAAGTAGAATTTCATTTGTAGGAGCAGTAAGATGAAGAGGGAGAAAAAATAGACGGAGGAAAGATTGTGCTCAGTATTCTTCTTCTTCTTCTTCTCCATAGCCTATCAAGGCCGTTGGTGCACCCACTGATGCACGTCGCACTTCCACCTCTCTCTGTCCTCCGCTATTCTCTTGAGCTATGCCAGTCGTTTTCCCGCCCACTGTTTCAAGTCGTCTTCCACTGTCTCCGCGGTCTACCTCTACCCCTCTCGTCTTCAACGTTTCCCTTCCGTTATTCCATTTCTCCTCACTTGGTGTCCGAAGTACCTCAGCTTCCTCTTCATGATTACCTTCATTACTGGCTCCGGCCTGCCGCCCAAGATCTCTGTCACTCTATTCCAGACGTACTCGTTTGTTCTCTTCTCCTTCAATGTGATCTCCAGCATTCTCCTGTAACATCTCATTTCAAACGCCTTCAACTTGTCTACATACTTCTGGCTTAGTGTTCAACTCTCGCAGCCATACAGTAAGGTTGCCCAGTAGTATTACTGAGCTAAAAAATTGCAGAGTTAGACGACCTACTGAAGCGTTTCCCTGTCAAGGCAGAGATTTCCGGCTGGTGCCGGCGTGTCTGACCTAAACAAAACGCGTTACAGAGGTTACATTCAACTTAAAGTACATTCAAGTTACATTCAAGTTAAAATATCTTCTGAAAAATGATGTCACATCTCCTATACATGGTTGGTCAAGGCCTTGAAAATCTCAAACTTATCTTTCGTCACCAAATACGTCTCTCCAGGTTCTTTCTTAAACATTAGATTTCAGCAAAACACAACACATTACAAAGCTGTTTAAGGATTCTTTCCATCGTTTTAAAATCTATCCTATTCCTATGGGCAGAATAGAATAAATATATTTGGCGTTTTTACCAAATTTCTCTATGAAGCCAGTCCTTCAAATACCAAGGTAAGACGTAAAGTTGTAGATTATGGATCATACTGTAACGGTAATTCCCCTCTTTACTCTATATTTTTACTTGTTCTATTACTGTTTGCTTCTGTTCTTGGTAGTAGTCCATTTATGTCCACCTCATGTGCTGATCATGTGTAATGTTGCTTTCGTATGTTGCTCTGTCACGTGTGTCTGCTGTATTTTCCTGTTTCTCTATATGTATCTGCCCGAATCATCTTTTATCTTGTGTGTTTGTCTCTCTTTGATTGGCTAATTTGTATTCATTTTAAATATTATATAAAAGTAGCCTTATGGCGCTTGTAAATTAAATGTTGTTTGGATTTCAGAGAGTCTGGTTTGTATCATTTGTGGATTGAGTTTTTAAGTAATCGATTGTGGAAGCCTGAATGCCGTTGGAAGTTCTGGAGTTTTTATTTCGTTTTTGGATCTTTAGAACCCGTAGTAACCTATCTGTACCATTACAATACTACACAATAGTAAGGTCGCAACTTACTTGGTCCTTGGCACCTCCAAATCTCGTTACCAGAAGTTTCAATCTTTTAAAAGAAAAGGAAGTCAGAAAGTACAGATTTGTCATAAATGGCTTTTAAAAAAGAATGCTATGCTAATCTGAGTTACGGCATTCTTGACAGAAAATATGCGTAGAAACATTTGTACCTGTTGGCTGTTTTAACGTCTTCTCAAAGGGTGCTTGTCACGTATACGTAATTCAGCTTGGGAAGTGAGAAGTATTACGCCATAGCTCTTTTACTTGTTAATGTGTAAGTACAGCTTTTTAAAAGTACACGTAGATATGATATTTTCTCTCACTGCAATGTCTGTTGATAACCAGATATGAAAAGGGAGGTTTCCATAAAACTGTACTGTAATTCTTTAGCACAAAGAACAAGATTATCATGAAATATGATATAAATAAAAAAACAAATAAAATATTTGACAATGGAGAGACTTCATGTTTATATCATTTTGCTGTGTTTACTGCTGAAATACATTGATATCAGAAAAGTATTTAAAGCTCAAAACCTGAAAAGGGCAAGGTATTGCTCATTATTTTCATGGTTTGCATTCTCTCCGGAATTTATTTTCTCAGAAACCTTTGGCTGTATAGTTCACCTATATTTGCAAATTTGTAACATTTCTTTATATTAGTTATTCTGAAAATAAATTCCCCTAAGATACAATTTCCTATCTAGAGCCACGTTCAAAATAGATTAAAACTTAAATACATACCATCGTCAATCCGCACTTGCACGAATTCGTGGAAAAATAAGAGTTAAAAAATGGAATCCTAGATTTTCCATATATTATCTAGCATAAATTACAACGCTCTTCCAACACACAATTAAAACGAGTCAGTTGAACGTATACGAGGAAGAGGAACTTATCAATACGCATCAATGTCTTTGCTAATTATCAACTTTCTCCCTTACAACCTTGAAATGTTAAAAAGTCTCTGACCAATTCTTCTTCTTTCCTTTTTGACATTATTATCCATAAAGTTGCATCATTACCGAATTAAAGAATAGACGTACAGTGCTGAATGAACTGTAAAAATACACTCAAGTCTGACATTTGATGGTTAATTTCTCAGTATGAATGCTACACGTCTAGAAAAGCAATTGTAGTAAAGAAAAAAAAAGTATCAATGATCGTACGTTTAATGATAATTAAATCATGATGGTAAAAGGGGTTGTGAGAGGTAGGATTTATGAATGTCCTTGATACTTGCCTAAAGACAGGAACCTTTTGATTCCATTTTTAGAATGTTTAGGGTTCACTATCGCAACTTGAAATTGATCATAAAAATCTTTCACCTACGCTACAGCAAACAGCTCATGATAAACAATATCATGGCACTCAAAATTTCTTAAGATTAAGGCTGTGTTGACACGGTACTGATCAAGTTTTGCACAGGCGTAATTAAGATACGTTTAGCAGGAACGTCTACACGGGACCTAAGAAAACGACAATTAGGAAGACTGAAGGTACAAAGAAAGGCATGATTGACACCATTTCCAATAGCCTCTTTCTCGCCTCCTTTATGATCCAGACCAAAAGTTGAGTTGTTGAATTGCTTACACGTTGCCGCTCAAAACGTGACTTGTAAGGATCCAAACTCGCACGCTTTTGCAACAGGTCCGAAACTTGGACGCTTAACCTACCAAACACCAGATATCAACATCTCTGTTTTGATAACTCTAGCATTTGTTTGTGTTGTTAGATAGAAAAAGTAGTTAACGTAAGACGAAAAGATTGGCAATTTCTTCGGTCTTAATTATTCTAGATTGTTTCTTTTTCTAGTGTCTATTTTCGGTATGTTCTTGCCTTCCATATTGCTGTTACTGTTGCAGTCTCATATCTTTATGTTGCCACTATTATTTCTTCCTTACCTCTCTACAGCACTGTTAGTGTTCCCATGCAAAACCATTCCATAAAAAGAATCATTGATCAATTTTTTGGGAGAGGTAAACTTTGTCAGGATTAGTGGGGACACCTTTTGTAGGGATTTATGCCATTCCAGTTCTCCGAACTATATAAATCTAATGGTGATAGGAATCGTTAAGATTTTGAGAATCATTAAAACATTAAATAAACTTGCAGTAATTAATACAATCTTTTAAAATTATCCATAATCGATTATCCGTAATCAGCAAATGTGATGGTTTTTAAGAAGGATCGTGTTTTTAAATTTAGCAGGTAAGTGTTGCTGCGTAGAAAAATTTGACTGACTCCTTCCAAAATATGAAACATAAAAAATATTGAAAGTACAGTTACAATAGCCTTTTTACTTAATCTTTTTATGCCCTACTTATTTGCAAAATCCTACCACTAGTGTTGATATATTTATTGATGATTTTCTAAGTGGAAAGTGAAGTTCTCTCCCTGTTTAAAACATGTCTGTCCAAACCACATGATTTCCAGTGAAATAAGTATGTAATCAACGGATATTCTATGTCAGCGCTTTCCAGTGCAGGTCGGCTCCTTTAAAATTCCTTCAAAGACTTTTTGCGCCCTGTAATACTAAAAAAATTAGCTGTTTACATGAAACAAAGTTTCTAAATATTAGTTATTTAAGAGAAGAAATCGTCCCCCCGTAAAAGACACTTGGATTTGAAAGATGCATTCGCTTCGCATCCTTCATCGATGAGTTATATTTTCTACCTTGCATTCCTCATATAACTAGTTTTTGCAACAGTACAAGAATATCTACGTTCTGGTTACAATTTCAAGCAGAGTCGTTTCACATTTTATATTGGTAGCAAAAGGGATCAGTACTTTAAATGCAATTTTGCCTTCTGCTGATTGTTCATTTGTTCTGCCTAACATCATTTTGCAATTTCCAGAGCGGAATTCTTGCTTGTCTACATCCCTCCATTATCAAAAATACATCCAAATCTTCGACAAAATTTTCATTGTCATACCAACATAAAACAGAGAGAAGTTATCATTCCCAAGTGGCTAAATACGAGACTGTTCTGCGTCAAACGACGCTGTCAAGAGTCGTTATATTTTCACTCTTAAAACTAGACTAATCTTAACAATCTGTCGATCTAAAACAATCCGTAACAACTCTGAAGAAGGCTAGCTTGACTAGCCGAAATGTAATCTTATATGTATAAAATACATTAAAGTGTTCCTGTGACGTTCTAGACTGATTCTTTTTTAGATCGATTATATTTTAACGTCAGTCTTTGTATCTCTTTGATCTGGAACGGTATCAGGCATGGCTTAGTCGTTTTGGGTCCTTTCCGTTTTATTTATCTAATTTTAACAACTACGGCAAAAGTAAAAACATGAGCTCAATGCAGTTGATTGTGTTTCGTCAACAATTATAATTGTGCTAAGTATAGGCTCTAAACTGAGATTACCTTTTTTAATATATATCTTTTGTACTGACATACCTTCTTCCATATGTTCCATCCTTTTGCTTTATAAAGAAAGGTTTTATCGAGATTTTCAAACTTTGCGAGCAATTTGCAGTTGTTGGATAACTCAGTGTTATGGTCCTTGAAATTTAAATTATCACAGTTTTTTGTATTCAGACACCGCTGAGCGCATTGAGAAATGGACTCAGTTATGGAAGCTTGCAATACCGTACCATTATAGATCTTGTCTGTTAATCGAACTTCCATAAATGTTGATTTCTTTTCAATTGCACAAAAGCATCCATCAACAATCAGAAGAAACAGAACGAGAAATTTCCACTTCATTTTTAAACTTGTTCAAACGCTTTCTTTCTCACTAGTATCTCATTTGTCTTGAGAACGAATATATCATCGGCTTCAGTGTAAAATTATTGCCCACTAATCAGCTTAATTCCGGATATCTATTCCGCAAGCGATTACATATGTTTAACAGTATATTCAGGGCTTTTAATTTCGTACAACAAACAGATCCAGTGGAGAAGTGTTGATGTCAAAGAGGAAATTCATCTTCTGTTTGTTCTGTATTAAGCCAAACTCAACATTGCTAAAATGGTAACATGCATTTGCTTCTAACGCCCAATAGAGAATAGCTCTCACAAAATGTCTTTAGAAGATCAAACAATGATAGTAGTAGATCAATAAATAGGTTAAAGAGACCTGTAAGGTTAACGATAAGCTAGGGCTTTTAGCAGGATTGAAAAAGGAAATAACTCCACTAATCAAGGAATGTCTAAGAGAGCCTCACTACAATCCTGTTAAGCAATGGAGGAGGTAGTTTCTAATTAAATTTCAGTTAAGTAAAAACAGGTTACACATAATTAATATCACTTTTATGTGAGAAAATATTTATTTAGTTTTCAAAGAATTTTGTCACGCTAAATTAAGATAACAGATGTCCCATGCTGGTTTCTTTCAAAATGAATCAGGTTGCTAAGAGGAGAGAGTGAAATCTATCTGTCAAGCTCCCAACTGATATAATATTTTGCAAAAAGCTACTGGATTCTGCTGCAGGTAGGATATGCAGCTTCGACTGCATATTTTCTGAGAATTTTCTGGCGTATCAATACGAGAATCAGTTAAATTAGAAGGACATTTTGTGATGTTTCGATGAATAAAGAGCACTTGCCAATTTAGGAATAATTAGCTCCTTGCGTGACTAAACCTTCAACTCAGTTTCAGTTGTTTAAGGGTAAAACCATGGCTTACCAAATATGATGTGTTGAATTAATTTCATCCTGTAATTTTCGTTCTAATCTAATTTTACTGGGATTAAATGTACTTAAAATAACATCTGGTATCATTCCTTGCTGCTATAGTGATTTTTGTTGTTACCGAGGATGTATTCCCTAAAAAATCACTATATATTAACTCGCCTCCAGTCGGGCCTCCAGTTGGGCCGTTGGTTAAGCCTGTAATTTAGTAAGCCATGGTAAAAATGGTCCCGTTAAGAGAACGGTTTGAGCTGATAGCTGCACACGGTTCGCGTCCTCTAAAGATCAGCTGTGCTTTTACGATGCAATCGTCATTTAATGGGTTACTGACAGACTATTTAGGCTTTAATTTCCATGGTTTAGTAAGAGATATGAAAGGTTTACTACTAGTAACAAAGCGATCGGCACTTTTAGAGGAATTTTTCTAGCGTCAGGTTTATGACTGCAATATACAAAAAAAATCAGAGGGACACGTATCATGACAAACATTTCCTGTGCCTCCTACGTTAAACCAAATAAATCATTAGTTCTTCATTAAAGTTACCCTTTTCAGGTCGATTGCTGACGTAGAATACAAAAGAGGTTTAAATTTTTGTCGACATTGAAAGTAATGCATTACGTACTACGTAAAGAGAGCTGCCAGCCTTTGATCCATTTGTTTACGTTGCTATGGAGAAGTAAAGGAAACAGCGAACAAAAGAATTTTGCTAGTTATTTCAGTTGACAATTTGTTGAATTCAACTGGTAATCTTTGGCCAAGCACTTGTGTGAATCAAAGAGGTTCTCTTCAAACAACTTGAGATGAGGACGGTAAACAGACAGCATATTTTAGGTTTGCTTATCATTTTGCCTAGCAATATTCTGTCATTTAAATTCAAACCATGCTCACTGCGGCCAGCATGTTTCTAAGTTCAAGGAGAGCACTGAATATTATAGAGTAGAGAAAGACTAGGAAGTGTTACAAAGAAGAGAGAATTTGAAAATATCAAGTTTGAAGAGATACTAGTGAAAAGTGAACATGTCACCACTCACTTTTCACTAGCACTGAATATCTTAAAACTGACGAACGTAAGAAACGACATCGTCGAAGCTGGACGTTCTGATTACCGATGCGGAGGGAAAGTGTGACGTCACTGTTTTGACAACATTTGAGAAAAGAACCCAATTTTCATCTTGCCCTTTTAGTAAGAACATAAATGGCCAAAACTGAGAATGTTGCCCTTCCCCAACACCGAGATATCAGCTTTCAAAGTTTTCAATCTCTCTAAGAAAACCTTGTTATTCGATGCTGGTCCCTACCGAAAGGAACCAAGGAATATTAACAGATCTTTTGACCAGAGATTTTTTAAATTCAAGCGCTTCTAGTTTAAACACTATATACACTATGGGTCTGGTATTTTGTGAAAAAGGGTTGCCGTTGGATATCTGGAGTCAAATCTTACTATTTCCAAAACTTTGATGACCTCATCACTTTCCCTCCGTATTATCTTATCCTTATTGTGCCTTATAAAATGCAACTAAGCCTTCACCATGTTAGCTTCTCACTTCTCTTTCTGCTTCAGAGACAACTAGAAGCATTTGAGGATACGCTTCCTTGGTGTTCTGCGGATTTGAAGAGCTATAGCTATGGATGTAAGCACAAAGGAATAGGCTTAACCCGAATTTACCGTTAAGTAAAACTATGTTAATAATAGGTTAGTAAAAATGGGCGACAGAAATGTCTATTGCTTATGATGTTGCCCTTTGAACCTATCATCCATAATGGTGGACACATGTCATGCAGCCGTAGTTCTACTATTGCAGAACTACCACACCCCGAAAAGGAGATTGACTTGATACGACTCTTCTATATTTTAACAGAATTGGGAGGCAAAAATTCAGCACACCTTCCCCTTACGTCACGAACATCAAAGGCATCATCCTACGTACAACGCAACAATTACAACAATGTTGCAGTCGATGTACTAATGGAGGATCAACATCCAGATTATGTATCTTTTAAAATTGTTTCAGTACCAAACTTTAGTCTGCCTTGTATTCTTGTTCATTTGGGGTGTTTTGGTTATGGAGAATCCCTACCCTGGCTAAATGTATCTACCACTCATAGGCTAAATCTGTTCCAACAAAAATGCTTGAGAAGGATTCTGAAGATAAGTTGTAGCGACAGGAGAGTCGGCTGAGGTGGACCAGCCACTCGTTATGTTGAACCCTGCTAGATCTGCGGCAAGGGCTCTCATTTGATAGCAACAGCAAGGTCAGAGGAGGTGTGGAAGGCCTTTGGAAGCATGGAGAAGAATTGTTGACCGTGATCTAAAAAGCCATGGCCTTGGATGCTGGAGCAAGAGGAGAGCCGCTGCAGATCGAGGAAAATGGAAAATGGAAAATGTTGCTCAATATCCAATACCCCCTCCCCCATGTAGTAAGGAATATCTCCAGACCCTTTCAGAATAGGATTAAAGGCTATGGAGCTAGACGTAGCAAGTCGATTTCGAATTTTATCAACATAGGACAGGCTAGAAGAAAGTTCAATCTCGCACTTTTGTGTTAAGTTCCGCACTGCTCATGTCTGGAGCTCAGCCGGATGTTTGGCGTCAAAAATTGTTGCAAAATTCAAAGCCGCTGTTACAAATCTGAGTGAACATTCTACATCGCCATCCTCGATTCAACGTCCTCGTTTTGTTAAGAAACGAATTTCTTCTCGATCATTCATTTAATACCACGTTACAGGCATTAAGCTATGGCATACAAGCTTATACATAACTAAGTTCAAAAGAAGGACAAGTCATCATATTTGTAAGCTACAGCAATGATTTGTACTGTTTAGTCCGTGTTTGACCATATACCTCAAGTTATAAATGAACTGAACACACTTGGCGTGATATATTACTGTCATTTTAGGGGTACCAGATGCAAGGGCGAACCGGGACAGCTACCACCCCTGACTTTATGGTACGGGAGCAAGATGGGACAGTTGTGTGTTTCCTTTGAGGAAAACGTAAATATACTAACTTTGAAAAGCCTCCATGTTATTTAATTTTTTTCGCAATCCGTTTTCCAATATTTCAGCGAATATAATTCGTATGGCGCGGTTGCGATACACCTGTCTACACCACCCTTAATTGCATTTGGCAATCCTAATTCCAGAGCAAAAACTATATCTGCATCCTCTGTAAATTTTGTGCAGCTCCTGCATGTATCTCGGGAATTTTCTTTGCGTATTATATCCATTGATTCTTTTAATTCAGATTGCAGCATTTTGATTACAATCCAACTTGCTATGTGACGGAGATATTCAAATCCACTTTCCTCCTGTAATGGAGTTATATTAAATCAAGTCTTATAAATGAAATTACCGGCGAGTTGATGATATCGTGAGAAAGCAATATTATTCAATCGACATCGACAAGGATGGGAATCGGTTCTACTACTTGCTAATCAACTATCTCCCAACGCGTCTTTCTTACTTGCTGTGCAATTCTTTTGCAAAAGTCAATATTCATCGAGGTTATATACATGCACGGAGTAGCGAAACCATATTTGTAATGAAAATGTTTTCTCCGTCTGACACTCCCCGGAGGACAAGACGGTCTGAATGGAACACGAAAAGGAAGTTGTGGACTTAAAATATTCGACACCGAAATTGTGAGCAATTAACCCCGCGAAGTGCAAGGCCGAATTACATTCCATATGTACGAGACGAACCGCCCACTCGTAGTGCTATGCCCTGACATGGAATGACTCCGATTGGCAGGCCCTCAAACTTTCAGTAATGTTGTAATGACTTTGTATTTCATGACAACTACGATTACTTTGCCATTAACGAATTTCTAGCGTAGAAATCAACCCTTTTCGTTGTTAAAAGTGAGGAATCGTACTACTACCTTGTACTTTGCTATAAAGCTGTCACACAATTGTGCAACACCATTGCTGGTGAGGAGTTCGGGGTCTCATGGTACTCACTCACGTCATTTAAGTTAATTTCAGGAAAGAAGACAGCCGATCATGACAACGTTGATAAAAAAGAACAAAAATAAAGTAAAAGAAAGTGATAAAAAAGAAATAAAAAGAATAGCGAAGTAGTTAGACTCTGTAAATAATCAAAGTACTCTTCTGTAGAAAAAACTTCTACGAGGTACAAACGGTGCGGTTCATGGAATACCGTAGTAGCTGGAAGTTTCCACCAATATTTCGAAAATTTGTCTCACTAGTCTATTTGTAGATTTTGTAGTGGTGTCTAAAAACACTCACGAAGTTTACACCCCCTTTACACCACAGGTAGTAACCACTTCGGTTCCTATACAAATAACATGCGCGCGCGTTATGCAAATTTAAGTAGCAAAAAGAAGATATGGTGCGGTGGTCATTCAAAGAGCACGCTCTCGGTTATACTAAAAGTCAAAATATGAAAACGAACTGGGAAAAGGCATGACGTTGTGGAAGCCAAAGTACAATCTAAAATATTTAATGTAGATCGAAAAATAGCGCGCTTTACCACGAGGCTCAATCTTCCTAGCAAACCCACGTGTGGTAAGAATTTTACCAAAACATCTTGCATTAGACAAGTGAATCGAAATTAGAATAATCCTAGTCCTTCGAACGTGAAACAACAGCGAAAGACCAACGACATTTAAGGCTCCTCCTTCTACTGACAATTCGGGGGTTCTTAGGTTCATTTTCTTATAAAACAACCAAATGTCTTTCTCTTGTGCCAAATGACAAAAAGGGACAGAAGTTTCATGTTACGATTTGAAAATTACCTTGTTCGCCCACTTCTATACGAAAAAATGGAGAGGAAGTATACATGACTTCAAGACCACACTCATCCATACGTTGCTACGCTTTTGATAACCATCAACGATATCACTGATGTCTCTATTTCATATTTTTGATTTTTGATATGACGGTAGGGGCCGTGTCTGCTTCTAAACAAACTTAAGATTTTGAAGAGCCAAAAAATGCTTAAACGACAATTGTTACAAAGGGGGCGTAGCCAAGGTGAAATACGAGGGAAAAAATGATAAAGAATTAGCCGGACATTGCGGAACTTTGAGAGTTCACAATCACTCGATGAGCCTAACACACGACAGCCTACGAAGAAAATAAGAAGAACTAAATAAAGAGATATAAACAAAGGATCAAGTTCTCTTTACACCGCACAGAGACAGTGCACGACTTGTTAAATGACTTCCCGCCTCGTTTATTACAAAGGAACATTAGCGAAAGTCGATATGTTGTGGCAGTCACATAACTTCGTACTTCCCTAGTAAAAATACAGAACCGTGGACATCTTCAGTCTTCGAAGCATTGCTCTACATTTTGCAGACCAAAAAATCACATATTACACGGCAGAGCAAACGCACCTGAAACACATTGTATAAAGCATTAACTGTCTTTAATGTGGTCTTCGTGCCTTCATTTCTGGAACTCACAAAGAAACCCCCCTAGAGGATCTGCAATGGCTAAAATATATAGGCTTCAAATAATGCGTTTTATGACATTTATCGCAACAGTGTAAGAAACACATGACGTCTATGATCCAAAGGCAAGAAACATATTTAACTTGGTTGGTACTATACTGCCATAGCTCGTGCAATGTAACGATTGTGTGCTACGCTCGCTACAATTGTCATTACATGATCCTCATAATATACGGGCACTGTTGTCAGAATCTGGATTCCTTCAGGGCGACTTACTGAAACCTGT
>JAAAKL020011872.1:0-13395 GCA_010016065.2 Carybdea cf. marsupialis auct. non (Linnaeus, 1758)
AGTAGTAGTAGTAGTAGTAGAAGTAGTAGTAGAAGTAGTAGTAGTAGTAGTAGTAGTAGTAGTAGTAGTAGTAGTAGAAGTAGTAGTAGTGACTGTAGTAGTAGTAGTAGTAGTAGTAGTAGTAGTAGTAGTAGTAGTAGTAGTAGTAGTAGTAGAAGTAGTCGCAGTCGTAGTCGTGGTGGTGGTAGTGGTAGTGGTAGTCGTCGTCGACGTGGCGGTAGTGGTAGTGGTAGTGGTAGTGGTACTAGTAGTAGTAGTAGTAGTAGTAGTAGTAGTAGTAGTAGTAGTAGTAGTAAAATATCTCTTAGTAAACGCATTTTTAATCAATCCAAAGGCTTAATTATGTAATACGCAACTAAGAAATGTGATATACTTTTTCTACCTCAAAGCAATTCCTTTTGTTAATCTGCTTAAAACACAAAAGAGTCATCTTCTTTGTGATACCATCACGAAGAGACACAATTACGTGTCCCCTAAAAGGTCAGATTCGGAAACGTACACGTCAGAAGACGAGAAAAGAAAAGTCGAGACCACCTTACAACTATTTCCAGACCTTGTGATTGCCACACAATAAAATAGTCATCAATGGATAATGTAAGCTTTAATACTATCAACAATTCAAACTAGTCAAATATTTTAACGAAAAACAATGGAGAGGTTACCTTAATTTTTCGGCTGCTTACAGAACTCTTCGTTCCTTTTAGCATCACTTGCTTCCGAAGCTCCTTATTTTCATTTTCCAGTCGATCAATTTCTCGTTGAAACTTTTGCTAGTATAGAAAGACAATAGAATTAGAATGACCACTTTGCAGAAGAGCACTGGAGACGTTACTATTTCCCTGCTTTGAGCACAGTGCAAAGGGGCCAAGAAATGTATAGTGTAAAGTGTCCGAAATCAAATTTTGTGAATATTCCCTAACAAAGGCTAAACATTAAGGGAAACGCATGAGCTGCCGGGCAGCCCTTAAATTAATGATGCCGCATTTTGTCTACCAAGTCTCTCCTGTTTCCGAGAGCGCTGTGCAAGGGTAGGAGGAATTCCCTTTTGCATTTCCTACGAGTACACTTTGACCACGAAGTACCACAAGACGAAGAAACACGCTCTAAGTTCAAAGTAGAACTGCACTGCTCATTATCAAAATGTTATGACTAGTGGCCAATACAGAAGATGAGCTATTACAACCAAACTAGATATCTTATCATGAACCATCTGTCTATCTGTACGTTGCTATTTATTTAAATTGACGCACTGCCGTTTGTTCATAAGTATTGCAAACAGCGTGCTCTTACAGTGGTTTGCAACCTGCCATTAGTATCACAAGATCTAAATGCACCACAAAGAAAATTGTTGTGTTCAAAGCTTATGCTATGGGCACATAGAAGTTAAATCCATCCCTGGAAAATATGTCTCTTTTAACTGAAAAGGATGAAGAAGTGGCAACTCGCATCCTGCTACAAAACGCATCGGATGTGACTATTGGCGCTTGGTCTCTGTCTCATCATTTGGAGTAGACTCTATCCAAACCATCGCAAATGGCCAAAAAACTCTAAAACCTATCAACCTTACAAAATTACAGATGAAATCCAGACAAACGTAGTAAAAAGGCCCACAAACTTATAACGTGTGTGCTTTATCCAAACTGATATATTTATTTTACGAGAGGCTACATATACCACATCCGATAATAGCTGCATTACTCACCTGCATTTCTAGAAGTTCCTCCTGTGCCCGTTGCAAACGCTCTCTAAGCTATTTCATAAAAGGGTATGAAAAGCAATTATATTTCATTTACGTAACCAAAATGATACAATAAAGTCCTGACCAAAGAAACAAATAAAGCAAGACATATTTAAAATTAAAATGGGTAAAATGGTAAGTGATGGCTAAGATGATCTGCGCATAGTCTTAGTAGTGTGTACTGCGTATTTACGATACGTGACGAAGTATCTATTTATTAACCTATGGAGTACAACTTGGACATTAAGCAGTCTTCAAAGGCACGAAGACAATTTCTCACCGTTGCAGCACAGTAAGTATAGGAACTCAGTGAGCCTTCGCGGCTTGATAAGTTGTTTGATCTGCAATTGTGTATAACGTTGTTGTTAACTATGGATACCCCGAAGAGAAGAAGTGGTTCGTCAACGAAACTTATATTATGTCTTACAGTATAGGATTTAAGGAGAAACGAAAGCAGAGATTGTAATGAAATTGTAGCGATGTTGTGCTGTACTAACTGTGTCACGGTATCTCAAGGACATCGTCTTAAATTTTCAAGCCATCATGTGGTCTTAACGTAGCAAGGCAGCCTTGTAGTCAATGCATGAAATCAAATGTCTTTGCAAGACACTGGAATTAGGAGAGATGACAAAACGAAAATTCTGATGATTGATTTAATACCAAAGAATACCACCATCAGAATCCTCATGATAGAACACTTCTCTATCAATGTTGTGCAGTATCAATAAGCACGCACATTCCTCCTCAACAGCATATTTAGCTCGATGTTCACTTACAAACGGAACTTTAAACCTGTTCGATTTGTAGCCGATGGGCTCAACGCAAGGAAATTCTAAACAATAAGAACATCTACCTCATAAAAAGAGGATAAAAAAATAGAATAGCATCATCTACAAACAGAATTCGATTTGTTTGCTTCCATTACCTTATCCTCTTCTGATGCATCTTGGGAAGATCTTGGTCGGTCCGTGTCACCAAAAATGGCTGCTGAAAGAACTGGCGGTTTTGCTTGAAACAAAACACGAAACCGAAAAAATATGTTAATCACCAAATTGTGTGAATTTTCGCTTCAAAGAAATAATAATGTCTTAACAGCGTAACTTTACGTGAAACGTTCTGCGACACAAAATCACATGTGTCGCCGAATCCGTTTGTACGTAAAAATCTATTGAAAAAGTGCATAAGTGGTGATAGATGGCAGTGACACGATCGACAGTAACATCAGAAAGTTTAAAGAGGAGGATGTTGATAGTCTCGAGGGGTAATAAATGTACTTTAACTAAAGTGAAAAAAATTATATGATTGAAAGATTTTGGTTTTAGCAGTTTGAAATGTGTTTTATTCATTACACGTTGCAAACATCATTTTGGTCACCACTGATGGGCATGTTTAAAGACTAAAACTTGATTGCAATGCATTGTAATCACAACATAATGTACCGCAACTTTGGGGCATCTTTGATATGCTAACTATAATTTCTGTCAAATTATTACTTCTTAGGGCCACCAAAAATAGTCATTCTCAAGCATCCTATTTAGCCACAATAATTCCAATGTTTGACATTTTAATCGAAACCTTTCTTCCGTTCTTTGTCGTCTTGTCTTAATCTTAATTTGGCTTTACTACTGAATTCTAGTGTGATCCAAGTAATTACTATAGAAAGGCACAAGGGCCAAAACGTATTAAGTCAAAGGGCTCGCGAAATGGTTTTAGAGGGGGGGGGGGGCGGGCGTGCAAGTAATGGTAAGATATAACTATTTTACATGCACAATGTTTTAGATCAAACTTAGGAAAAACGTAAGGAAAATGGCTCCCCACCACCCTGCTTTGCCGGCCCTGACTCATAATTTATTTTTTTATTTTTTTATATGGAGTAATACTCAGATTTTAGAATTGATCATCATCGATACGAAAAATAGTTTGACTACAATGAATAAGCCAGCCGGTGCATTTCTTGGTAGTGCAGATCAAGCTACTGCCTGGCTTCGACTTTGACTGAGTGAATGGCAAGTCTAACAAGCTTAGAAGAATACCCATCCACGATAGAAGCCGCGTTACATACAGATTGAACTAGAATCGCACCTTACCTGTTTGAATTTGAGGAGGTGGTACAGGTTCTTCTATTGGCAAAGGTGTTGACTCAGGCTCCACCCTAGTGTCTTGTTCCATTGCCACTGGGTCCACCAGAGCGTCTGACTCTGAGGGATCAGACAAAATCCCTATTTTAGATGCTTCGCAATACAAAGAATGCTTCATCTCGTAAACAATCTTTCCCTCGTCATTGTGCAGAGAATTGAAATTGGGTCGGTCAACTGTAAGTAGCGACTAGCAAGTACACAAATTACATCGAGTGTAAATACTGAATCAAATTGCAGGTATAAGAAAGACGCGACTGCCATCACTCACTCAAAGTCGGCAAGGAAAATTAATTAGTTACCTGGTAACTCGGAAGCACATATTGATTAACAGGATTGATCTGCAGTATTAAGAAATGCAATGAATGACCTGTGCAACTCATCAGAAACTTTATCAGCAGACCAAGAAAACTATGGAAACATATAAATACGGAGGATAAATTCTTTAGCTGTGACAGATGATAACAATGTTACTATGGCAGTTGTATTACATATATTCTTATTCTTAACTAATGCAGCTATCATTTTCTTTATATCACATATCGGTTATTAGTACTGTGCCTAGGATTAGCGTGCACGGTGGCAGAAAAACTGTGTGAGGAGATCGATTCCCTAAAATACAGATAATTGGGGGAAGGAGGCGAAGAGACTACCATAAGGAAACTGGTGTCTATGCCACATGCTACTAAGGGTAGCATATAAACTTAACCTTTCTTACCCATAAGTATTCATACAGCAGAAGTACTGTAGTGGAGGGGTAAGCGAATATAGGATAGTTTCGTCATGGGTAATACAGATACCTATTATCACTAGCTGAGAAAAGGAGTAGTTGAAAGACTATATCACTGTCAAAGCCCTAAGCCGGAAATGCACCGGGAGAAGGTGGCAATTATCAGAACACTATCCTCATATTGAAAACCAAAGATATAACTAACCATTTAAACTTTCAATGGATATACGTAACTACAAGGCCTATAAGGTCACAAGCTCTTATGTCTCTTGTTAAAAACACAAAGGATTTTCTAACTTCAAGACCAACCGCCTTTGGGCAGCAAAAACAGCTAGAGGAACTATCCACCATTTTTCACCAATACAGGCCAAAGCAACATTTATCACTTGGCTGAATAATAGCTGATCACTTGTTGAAAACTAATGTGACTTAACTACTATGGGTACATCAAAATATAAGTTTGACAAGATACCATGAAAATGGCAATATATCATACCGGCTTCAATGACATCTCCAGCCACGCCAATAAACAGGCTCCTAATGTTTGATACTATCTCTTTAAGTTTGTCAGAACCTAAAAATAGCAGAGTATAGCAAATCATCATAGTTACTAAGCTCTTAATGTTTTACAATTGTACAACGCAATTAAAGTAAGCTCAATTAAAGTAAGATCAATTGAAGTAAGTTCAATTAAAGTAAGCTCAAAAAAAGGAAAAGTTAAGAAGAAAGGTAAATGTTTATATTCATAGAAACGTGTTTTCTTCAACAAGCATTTATACCATTGTGTACACATTGTAGACTATACATACTGTATTTTCTCTAACAATAAAACCGTCTATAATTAATCAATGGCACCAAATAGGGGGCTCTAATTAGAGGGGATCTACAATTATAGGGGGTCTATAATTAGGGGGCTTCAATTTCCAGATCAGAGTTTCACAAAAAAAAGAAGAGCATATGGAGTTTAAAGAAAAACTGCCAAAGAACACTTATACTTAGTTTGTACCAATACCTTTTCATCACTGAATTGCAGCCAAAACAAAAAACCATTTGCATACATTAAGCCAAAAGAAAGTCAAGAATATTGTTTTATTTCTTGAAATGGCATTCAAAAGCAGAAATTAATGCAAAAGTATCTGGCAATCAACAGAGAGAAATAGGACCTGTAGTACTATGTATACATGCAATGACCACAGTATCAGTGAAAGGTAGCATCAAATCATGAGCATTTTCCTGAATAAAGCTTGAAGATTTGAAGCTAGTGATACTTGCATTTAGGGATTAAAATAGAGAAGTTGCATTACATAAAATATTTATTAGACTTGTGCTCTACCGGATAAGCCTATTTGCCAACTCATGTGGTTTTCTCTTTTCTATAATAAAAATTGCCCCTTTATAATGCTTATATCTCTTTTGAAACATCTGTAATTAACTGCAGGCACCAAAAAGGGGGTCTATAATTAATTAACATGATGCATAAAGGGGGGTCTATAATTGGATGGGGACTATAACAAGAGGTGATCTATGGCACTTACTGTGGGGTGCCATTTATTAGAAAGTGGTCTTTTAGTTGTAGTTTTATGATTTTATAAAAAAGTTCATACAAATAAAAGAGAAAAGCTAAGGGATGCTGATATGAAGCTATAAAATGTATCTATAATCACCACCAGCAGCAGAGTATGAAACAACTATTGGTAATTGAGAGTTATTATTTTTTATTACCCTACTCAAATAACAGTTGTTTATACAAAACATACCTTCTGCTATCTGATCTCCAAATGAACCTGCATATTGGTAATAGTTTGACATCCAACCCACATCTGGCATGCCACTCATGAACTCATCCCACTGCGTTTTCCATTTATCGTATGTCTACAATGAAGCAAGTTATTGAAATTATCAAAGAAAACATCATTGAAATGCTAATGATAAAGTATAAATGATGCAACCATGGTAGGAAAAGGTATGCCTTAGTTAAACAAAGTCATTCTTGTGTACCAAAATGCAGTTTAGACTTCAGAAACCAAGATACACAAAACAACCATACTATTCCATATTGCCCCTGTATTGGGTAGATTGCATTTTATACCATGATCATGTCTCTTAAATCTAGAATGGTAGTGTCTCCTTAGCTATCATCAATATCGATATCAATTTGTTACAACATCTCCAACTAATCAAGACTCCCCTGTTATTTCTCAAATAAATTTTTAACCTTTCAAACTTTAACTGCCATTTCCGCCAATTACATTCATATTGGATCAAGAAATTGCACAACCTATCTTAGTGATGAAACTATTGATGAAAATGAAACGTTTTGGATGGATTTAGAAGCTGCTTGGGTCCTCAGACACAGGCCCAGTGTTCCTATCACATGTGAGAAAGCTTCATGCTGCCTCTGATGAACAAATCAAGCCTGAAAAGGCAAATACAAGAACAAAAGTGGATTATGATCATTTTCATATTATGGTACTACTTCTTGCAATTCTGTTGATTTCTTTTATTATTCTTTTAATATTTCAACTGTTTCTGATGGGCTATAAAAACATTTAAAAACTATATATAAATTTTCTCCATAGCTTAGTTTCCTACCTAATCCAAGCATCCCTTTCATAAAGACAACTTAACTCTCCCATACTCCTTTTTGGTTCAAAACTCTATTTTTACACCATCACAGCACCTTCTCCAATGGATTCTAGATTTAAAAGTGCATAAATCAAAAACTAACAATAGTAAAAGTAAAAGGACATCTTAAATGTTGTTATAAAACATCACACACAAGCAATGATAATATTTTGAAAAAAAGATGTTTGATGTTTGAGATTTTTCTGATGCATAGCTTCTTCTACATGGTGAAGCTCAAGAGCCAATGAGATGAAGGGTAAAACTGCCTAAAGTTAGAGAAACAATATACAGATAATTTATGATCTTACAACTTCAGGAACGTTCAATATGTATACTGCTATCTTTATCAAGTGATTGAGTATGCTCTACATTTACTGCATATCAATGGTTAAAATGTTTCACCCCATTATTTTGGTTGCAAACTACATTCATGGCTGCTTATCTTTACACTGCCCACTTACTGTTTTTTATTGTCAATATTTATGCTCCGAGAAGAATAAAGGCCACAATAAACATAAAATTCCATCTGGTGATGATGAGACACAACAAGGAAATAAGAGACAAATACCAAGTTGAAGTGAAAAACAGATTCGAGATAACAGAAACCCTCCAAGATATTGATGAAAATTGGGAACATTTCAAGGATGCGATGATAGAGTCTGTAAAAGAGTATGCACAAACAAAGAAACAAATTGCAAGACAAAAACGGATGACCAAGGATACCTTAGGTATGATGGATGAGAGAAGAAGGAAAATAGAATAAGAAAGAGTACTAGGAAGGTATCAAAGCAAAATGCAGAGGAGCCAAGACTGGATGGCTGGAGTAAAAATGTAGAGCTATAGAAAGGGCTTACATCTTGAATCCAACAAAAATGTACATGAGAGTAAAAGAAATAAGGAACAAGAAGAGAATGTGTTTGGTAAACAGATGCATAAAATCAAAAGATGAGCAAATAATAATGGTAAAAGATCAAATTTTAAAATGATAATCAGAATATAGCAGAGAGCTGTACAATGACCATAGACCTGCAGGAAAAACAATATAATCAAATTTTGAAGGACCATCAATAGTGAAAGAAAAAGAGGAAATTGCAATGAAGATAATGAAAACAGGAAAATAAGAGGGCCTGACAAAATCACAATAGAAAAGTTTGAAGCATTCAGACATCTTGGGGTATCTGTGCTCACAAAACTTTTAAGGGATCTGATGTGTAGTTGTACTATTGTCATTAGGCTACTGCCGACACAAAGGTGTGTAATTACACTATGAATTGTATGCATACCATGTGTTAGCTTACAGACAAATTAAAGAAAAGATTCTGTGGGGGCGGACTACCAGTGGAGTTTGGAAATCAAGCTGTGACAATTAACATTCAAGCCTAGTATGATTGTGAATCACTTTTTGACTGAATTAAGAACAACCATTGAAGAGTTACACAGCATGCATGACCAGAAAACGATTGAGGCCATAGCTCTCAACCACATATTGTCATCAGCACCAGCCGACATTAGAGAACAGGCATGGATACTCGAGCTAACTGGTAACAGTCGTTTAGAAGTGATCCTGGAGATTTTTTCCTCATTTAGTTGGGGACTACAGGCCGTGTACCCTCATTTGCCATTTGACAGCAACAGCAGCATCATACAAAGAAAACTTCATAGAACTTAAGATTGATGGATTTTTTTTGTTGAAACTGACATAAGAGAGTTTAACTGTTCAATCAACTGATCAACCTACTCAGTAAATTAGAGTAAAAGTGGCTGAACAGACCACAGTCACTTACACCCTTCAAGTGTTCTTCGGGCATATTCTGTGTGTAATGCTCACAAACCAAACCCAGTTTCTGTCTCCCCAATTTCCCTCAAATGGACTGGATAGGCCCCATGACTAGGTGGACAGAAGTTGTCAAAGCCTCACAGCAATGGAATCGAACCAAGGTCAGCAGTTTTCAATGAAAGCTTTTAGACCACATAGCCACACACCCCAGAACGAAGAATTTTTAAGGTCAAGACTTGTCTGCATGTTTCATTGATTACACTAAAGGGTTTGATGGGGTGAGACAATCTGATTTAATAGCTTTGCTCTAAGACATGGATATTGTTGAAAAGGATCAAAGAACAATAAAGAACATTTATTGGAAACAGTCAGCAGCTGTGAGAGTAGAACAGACAAGTGAATCCCAAACTGTAAAAAGACAAGTGAGACAAGGATGAGTGCTCTCCCTGGATGTACTCTCCATTTACAGCATCAAAATGATGAGACAAATAAAAGATATGTCAAGGATAAAGATCGATGGACAAACATCAGATAAGCAGACAAAACAACTCCTGTAGCAGAGGATGAAAAAGACCTACAAGATTTGGTAGATAGGATTGTGATTGAAAGTGAGAAAATGGACCTCAGCCTAAATGGAAAGAAAGCAAAAGCCATAGTCATTACTTGAAAGAATAACATTCCATCTTGATGTATAAAAGTAAATGATAAAAGTTCTGAAACAAGTAAAGAAATTTAAATATATTGGCCCTCCCAAAACATTTGATGGTGAGATGCAATACCAAAATCAAAAGTCAGATTGCAAAAGCAAAAAACAACCATTCAATACATGAGCAACATTTTCTGCAACAGAAACTTATCCCAACCTTTAAACAATGCGGCTACTGCAATGCTACACTGAACCCATATCAATATAGACCCTGTTTAAACAGACAATACAAGAATGGAGGTAGTGGAGGTTTGGTTCATTCAAAGAATGCTGAGGATCCCATAGACAAACAGAAAAACCAATTCTGTAACTTAGTGATGGAGATGGCTAAGTGCTGTCTTACACCCTAATTAACAAAATAAGAAAAAGACATACAAAATTTATGGGGCATATCATGAGAAGGAATGGGTTGGAAAATTTATTGACAACAGGAAAGATGTACGGAAAAAGAGTTCCTTGCTGGGAGCAACAAAAGATGATGGGTAGTCTGACAGAGTGGCTGGTACAGAAGATGCAGCAAATAGTGGAGTGGAGTGCCTTGATCACAAATGCTGATAAGCACAGTACATGATGATGATTTGTGCTACAGAAACCTCTACTTCTTTGTTAACCTTGAGATTAATAGGGTGTAGCCTGACGCAGCTCACATACAATATCCAATGACATTGACAAGTTCACTCTTTGACATACCCTAATGTTCACCAAGACATTTCATGTAAAAAACTTACCAGCTTTGCACTAACTGCACCTGTACCAACACCTCCAAGTATCAAATATCTTGCTTTTGCAACACTTCTAAGAATTCTGATGGCCAAGGGTATAAAATCTCTCCTCGGGACCCTGTGTATTACATATGTTAATTTAGGTCTAACTTGCGCATGCCCTTGTTTACATAGTCCTATGGAAGAAACTGCTGCAGATGACTGAAAAGTTCGTGTATTAGATAATATCTTCTTGTACTTTTTAGGGCAGTGGCAACTGCCATTACCAGATGCTTCTTTCTGTACAACAGAAAGTGCCTTGTGCCTAAAAATGAAAGAGAAAGCATATATAAGTAAAACTGCTACAAGTATCAAACCTTAAACAATCTTGAAATATGAATAATGTATTCCTTCAGACCAAAATTTGCTTATGAATAACAGTGACTATGCTTAGTGTGTAACTGGAAACATAGTTGGGTGTATGCTGAAAACACATATCAAAATAATGAAGATTGTATGATATGCCATATAAAACACACTATTTTTCTATGTCAGCCTCCTTGCCTCATATGGTATTTCAGAGAGGTGTCACCGACCTTCGTGAATCTCAACTATAGCTAACTGTCATGGGCATTCTCCTTTTGCAGCCTTTTTCTGACATGTCTGCTTAAGCCTAGTCTCATCAGCACTTCTCCTTCCTCCCTTGCCTTATACAACCTTGAATCCACAATGAAAATGCTATGATAATTTGAATCTGTGGGCCAGCATAAAAATAAGGGGTTTAAATATGCATGAAATGTTAGGTATAAGAAGCCTTAATGAAAG
This sequence comes from Carybdea cf. marsupialis auct. non (Linnaeus, 1758), assembly GCA_010016065.2. Taxonomy (NCBI): domain Eukaryota; kingdom Metazoa; phylum Cnidaria; class Cubozoa; order Carybdeida; family Carybdeidae; genus Carybdea; species Carybdea cf. marsupialis auct. non (Linnaeus, 1758). The sequence goes on from JAAAKL020011872.1 coordinate 11,238, forward strand.
AGCTCATTCAAGGCTATATTCATATCATGTGCACTCCACAAGAATAAATTCATGATCATTAATGGCCAAAAAGATTATTCACAACTCATGATACTCCAAGCATACATGACAAGGGTCTTATTCAATCAAACATGTGCTCAATGGCATTAAACTAGAAGTACACAAATGAATTGAGCTGATTGCACAGGGTACTAACCCCATTATTGATTTACTTCTGACAATGTATAATCCTCTCAGAATTTGGATTTTTTATTGTTCTTCCAGTACCTTAAAGACTACAAAGTCCCATATTGTAAAATATAATATAATACAATACAATATAACATACTATAATAACAATACAATATAACATAATATAATAACAATACAATATAACATAATATAATTATAACATAACATAACAATACAATATAACATAAAATAATATAATATATTGTATAGTTTATATGATATGATATGATATGATATGATATGATATTACATTATATAAAGATATATCATATCATGAAGCAATGTGTCTATTTCTGAGTGTGGTAGGAATCAATATGTACATTTTCATTCTACACCCTCATGTAATTCAAGTTCTATCTTGATAATCAAAGAAATAATAAGCAATATCATGGAATTGTTAATTCCACTATAATAAATAAAAAAATTCCAGCAGTTTTCTAAAAGACCTTGGTCACTTTCCAGTTGACTAATAAACAAAGTCAGCTTTACTGGTTTTCTAGTACTCACACAAATCCCTGTAGCTTTCTAGACAAAAGCTTGGCTTGAATAACACGCCAATCCAACAATCCAACTTGTACACAAATTTTTGAGAATAGTAATGAAAAGGTTGGCTGGTACTTGCAGGATGCAGCCTTGACACTGTTAACAGGATCTACTACTTGGGGAGTGTACTGAATGCCTGTGGGGGTGCTGCATCCAGCACCATTGCCAAAAGCAAAAGTGGCTTGAAGAAGTACAGAAAACGTTTACCCTTCTCCCCACATAGGCAATGTCTCTTAATCATCTCTTTAGCTCAAAAATGAAACCAAATTTGTAGTCTGATTACATTTTGAATTACACGGCTTAAGTATGTAATAGCTAGATCCAAAAATTATGCTTCTAGGTCCAAAAAACACAAACAACATATTAAGTGTTTTGAAGTGTATGTTACATCACAATTTAATACAAAAAGTTCCCTTTTACTTTAAAATTTGAGTGTAATGTAACAAAATTTCTGGTACTTGTGCAGAAGATTTCTTCTATATGCAAGATACCAATTATATAGTGTGAAAGATATGAAGGAGTCTGTAATTTCAAGCGATTAGTTTGTATATTACCTCACACTTTGTGATGTAATGTACAAATAATAATTAAAAATCCAAATTAAGATGTTTTCAAAGGTGAATAGAAAATTAATGAAAAAAAATATCTTAAGTACCAAAATAATCATATAACAAGGAGTATGTAAACAGTGAAGATACTAGGATTCTAGTCTAGTTAAAGCTTATATAGTTTGACATATAACATATTAGTTTGACTATCATAAAGATTGATAAATAAAGCCTTATTTTCATTTGGACTGAAAAGTAAACTGAACATTTTTGTCAAGTCTAGAAAGTATAGCAATTCCCCATCTTAAGGTGATGGAGCAATGAGGAATCATATGAATTGTTTTTATTTCTCCTGTGTAACTGCTCTGGTCCCTAAGAGGCCATGCTAAGAGATAGCCTTAGATGAAATTTGAGTGTCAGTAGGCACTGTTTGCGATCAAGAAATCATTTTATTAGAAATTTCTCACAAGATTCCAAGGAAGAAGGGCTGATAATTATCAGATAAAAAAATCTGGTCAACCTTACAGCAAAATTTTGTGGGGTATTACAACACTTTAGCTGGGTTAGAGATTTTAGTTTCATATACTTGAGTCATACTTAATAGATCTCAGGGTTGGCACAATTTAAATCAAATGATTTTTTTATTTAAATCACCGATTTAAATCAAATGCTTGATTTTTTTAAAAATTGAGTAGTTCTATTTTTTGCTTTTGTTCTTCTTTTGTTTTTTTAACAATGTCATCCAGTAGTAGAACATAGCAGTTTTATTTACAGACAATATACATACATGTTACATTGTACTTCCACTAGTAACTGCTTAACCATATTACCAAAAG
>JAAAKL020011873.1:0-13395 GCA_010016065.2 Carybdea cf. marsupialis auct. non (Linnaeus, 1758)
GATGATGATGATGATGATGATGATGATGATGATTATGATGATGATGATGATGATGATGATGATGATGATGATGATGAAGCTGATGAAGATGATGATGATGATGATGAAGACTACGATAATGTTCATGATGATGATGATGATGATGTTCATGATGATCATGATGATGATGAATGCAGTAGTGATGTGCGGGAGGATGTACTGATTGACAATGACGGTGGTACGTACGATCGTAACAAAGAACAAAGAGCGATCTAGCTAGCCATAAAGCTCCTAGCATGAATACGGATAGGCCACAAAGTAAAGTTTGGCGCAGCCCACCAGCATACACTCTTACGTCATGAAACATACGATTTACAGATTAACATGGAGACAATCAAAGCAAAGGCAGTGATATTATGAAATAACTTTGAGTGAAAAGACGTATCCCTCAAAAAGGCGCACAGGCAATGTCACAGATGTCCAGCACTCGTAACCGTCTAGTCACAATTTACAGTAACGATAGACAGCAGTATTTTTAAGTCTAACATCCAGACTCCCTATAACAAACACTGCGTTTGTCTACCACTTAGAGACATCCAATGTTATCTCTAACATGGTAGCACAGGCCAGGATTTAGAACCATAGGTTCAACTGCTAGTAACAGCAACAAAGCTATATGCGCACAACGTAGTATCTCCTTAGATTTTACGTCTCTGCAGCTCCTTCAGCAAGTCTTCGTCTGAGTACAACAACTAATCGTTCTAGTCTATAATAGTAAAAATAAAAATTACGAAATTCACTGAGTGATCAAGTAAATATCTACTATACGATGTGGCATATATTTCGGTCAAAGTACTAGTTCTTTTAGTTACGCAATACGTAAACTCCACAATGTTGACAGAGATCTATGGTAAAACCCACGTGATGTTTGTTCCCGTCAAGACTGTGTAATTTGGTAAGGAAATCCAACCCCAAACAGTGTAAGTGTTTATTTTAGCCATCAAAAAAATAAATTATCCACAAAATGCATACCATTAACCTAGCTATTTTGTATGATACGAGCAGAAAAGCAGCCAATCAAAAAAATAAAAAGCAATGAAATAACACTTCCAGGGGCAGGAGAGACTAACAGATATAGCTGGGCATTAGGCTACGCTCGAAATCGAGTATGCCACAAAAAAACAAACCCACAACGCCCCCCCAAAGAAACATCCCAAACCAATCCCAACCTTTATAGTAGTAAGGTACAGCACTCACTTATCGACTTTTGCCTTTAACTCGTCGTTTTGTTTCACAGCCTCCTGCAGTTGTGTTGCCAAAGCGTTCTTTGCTCTAACTGCGGAATTCAGATGGTTGACGCATTCTTCTTTCTCTCGTTGTAAGTACTGTAACTCGGACTCCTTTTGCTTCAGCCTCGTTTCAAATCTGTCCATTGTAGAATTAAATTGATCGCGAAGACTGTTTTCTTTTGATAAAGACTTGTGCAGACTAGAGAAAGGCAAAGGAAAGCGAAGATGTTGACAGAGACGTGATTCTCTAATAAATTTAATTTTTCGCGAAACTTACCACGAATTGAAAGTGGAGTTTGCACCATACTACGATACTGCAAGTATGCGTACATTTTTAGTGCAATATCACAAGTTGCTCACTAAAATTGCCAGGACCTGCGGTATACCTATTTCTGCTATCTTCAATGATGTTGGTTATTCTAGCAGCACATCTTCTACACAATAGTTCATAGCCCTTGTAACGTGTTCAGATTCTCCATAACTTGAGTACTACTCTTAACTTCTTTAAGTGCAGCAGCTTTAAGTAGGGCGGTATATCTCAAGTTGTGGGATTGGTCAAAAAGGGGTAATGAAAAATCGGGCTTAAGCCTGATTTACACGCTACGATTTTGTCTGGCCGACTCACAGTTGGTATGACGTGCGTCTATTGTCCAGGAGCCTGATTTCACGGTTGTTGATCTCAGCACGAATCGGGACGATTTTTAGAAAATGTGGGACAGTTGAACAGATTTACTCCCGATTTTGGATGTCGTGGCAGTGCCTCAAAGTTTTAACATGGACGCCTTGAAGTCGCGATGGAAAGCATGACTTTCTGTAGAGCAGAAACAACATTACTGTTAGGAACGTCTTGTAGGGACACTCTGTAGGCGTATCAAAGAATAATGCCGTAAGTTTTATTAGCAATTTTAGCATAGCCGACGTTTTTGATAACAAACAAACCAGCGAAATGACTATGTAGTTTCTCATGCAGGACTAGAATACCACCCAGATGAATGCAGCCCCCAGAATGTAGGTGATTGCTCATTTCCCATTCTGAAATAAGGTCTCCTTTTCAGCTTCTCCTACTGTTTTTGGACACGATAAAATCCCAAACAGTGTTTTGTTCTCAAAATCGTCGATCGTGTCGAGGAGGCCAATTACACGTACGACTAATCTTGGGTTGGACACGTGACTAAATCGGCCCTAAATCGGCCGACAAAATCGTAGCGTGTAAATCCGGCTTTAGACGTAGTTGCAATGTGATATGAGAAAGCAAAAACGAAGAATGATGACTTACCCAGAAAGTTAATTTGTGTGCTTTGGTAGCTACTGATCATATAACGGGAGCATAGATATATATTTACAAGCACTGTTTGTGTTCAGGGAGTGACAGATGGCATGATACACGATGCAAGACTCGAGAAACAAATGAATTATCTCCTTTTTGTAAGGAAACAGGAAGTGGAAGGGCAAATATTGAAAGTAAGAAGACGGTATATTAAAGAACGTAGAACGAAAATACTTTTATATGGAATTTTAAACAAAGATGAAGTGCTTCAGTAAAGAAAAGCTTCTTCTTTAATTCGAATTTAGCGTTTCTCTAAATAATAATATCTGTTAAGGAATTGCTTTCACTTATTTATTTTGATTCACAATTAGTAACGGTCCTTGGATTTCTGGTACTCTGAGCACATCTTAAACTGTAGACTTTGTTCCCCTATGGATTTTCCCTCGTGAACTTAAGAGCCTAGTATAAAGGAACCGTGACTTCCAAAATGTTGAGAATCATCTCAACACTCTAGCCTGATGCTTATACGAGGCTAGTCACTGATACGAGACATGTAGCGTTTGTTACCAAATCCATTGATTTTTTCACATGGAGTTGACAAAATGATTTCTAAGAACTAGTTCTAGGCACCCTTTGGGTAAAAGAAAAAGACCAGAGGGCAATACTTTAATATTATGTTTTTGTGAGTTCGCAGAACCAGTAGTTGATTTCGAAGCCTCTGTTACTAGGCAGGAAGAAAATGCAGGAAATACAATTCTGCGACAGGAACAAAATAACGACAAACAACGATAAAGACTAAGAAATATGGACAGAAAGTTACTGTTTGAGGGTAAATAGTCTTGACACTAATAAGTATACACGGGAGATCCATTAAATAGGGATACTCATAATACGAGAAAAATGGGAACGCAAATTTGATAACAGTTTAGAGGTTGAGTGGTTTCTCGTATTTTTAACTGCCTGAGCTAGATCTACCTGTGGCATTAAACACAGGTAAACAAGCGACCATTGTGAACAGAACGACTAATCATTTCAGACTGAAAATCAAAGGCCTTTGATAAAGCTCTTGTACTATTTGACAAATGCGTACCGAGGTGTTGGGGGCGAAATTCTGTGTCGAGCTATGCAGAGATTCTGGTCACGGCTCACAACATTGTCTGAGTAAAGGTACCTTGTCCTGGGCATGGCAGATCTGCGAATATCACACAATCCTCAGTTAAAAGAAATAAGACTGTTTCAACAAGGGATCATTCATAGAATACCTTGGCTCTCATAATGCTCAAGTGATCGAGTTGTTTAAGATCATTAACAGAGGTGGTGAACCAAATCTTTTTTAACTGAACGTGAGGGTTATATATTTTTCTATGTCACTTCGTATTGCAGTACCACAAGATTATCATTCCTTGTTGTACCCTAATATCCATTGAAATCGTGACAATCCTAAGTGATACTTGTTTGTAAATTGTTAATGCTTTGCTTCGCCGGTTTTTGGTGTTTCCCCAGCAGTTAATTCAGCGAAGACACTAATAGGCCATTGGTAGATGGAAAATGACGGTTTGTAGTGAATGGATATGGTGAAAGCCTGTAAGATTGCAACAACTTTGCAATGAAGTTACAAGAATGATCATTTTAAAAAAAGGTAAAATTTACGGGCGTTGTGATATCTCCAAATAACAACATTTTGCAGGTTCTCTAAGTCAAGGAATTGCATTTTCCCAAGTAGCCAATTAAGGAGGCACTCGTACTAATTTTGAAATATTTATTCTGATGATAGGGATGAGTCTGATGTACGTAAGTGAAAAAGTAAAGACAAGAAAAGAATGGTACGCTTATAAATTTTTTTTATCAATTACACTTTTTTGATAGTTTCTACCAGATATTCCTTTCTTGTGCGTGTCGGATCATGCGGGAACTTTATTAATTGCCCTGTGAAATGTCTTATTCGTGACTTTCATTGATCATTTATACCATTTGAAGTCTTGCCAACTATATTAGGAGTTCTCAAACTATATGTTTCCTTACGAAACCTTTGGTGTTGAGATTCATCGGTAGTTGTTTATCACAAGTGTATTCTACGGATAAAAACATCATAATTGATTATTTAACTGTTTTGCAGTTTAGGGTTTCTTCTCTCTCAATGATACGCACTCTCGTCTCTGACAGGGCTCCATTGATTTAAAACTGGTTTACCTACAGGTTCTTTTCTTTGACAGCCAACTCTTTCTCTTTACCTTAGGGCTAGAACTTGGCCGCACATCAAAATAAGCACCTGCCAAATTGCTGAAGACTTCCACAAATTTTGAACCTTCACAAACATATTCAATAACATCTTAAGCAATTCCACTTACAGAAAGATCGAATCAAGTTTCATTCCTTAACCTGGTGACGCAATTGTAATCCATCTAACACATTGCCAGCACATTCTCATTAGTTTGATTCCGGGAGATGGCATCAGTGAAAATAAGTGTTGGCCCAGTACCAAAGGCCATTGCAATATATGAAAAGGCAACGCTCCAATCAAATTCTGTTTAGTAACTTTCTTTTTCATTTTAATGGCGGCTCCGCAGCTTGGAATTAGGCTTTCTAAGCAATTTTTATTTGAGGAATACTTTTTGAATATCTTTCGATTGTCCCTTTTCTACAGAGGGTCCTAATATATATGTCATTGCAAGGGGGAAGCTCTTGGAACCTGTTGAAACTAAATGGGTCAGCAAATTTGGCGCCCTTATTCTGTAAACCTGTCTTCCATAGAACGGGTAGGTGAAAAAATCCGAAAAATCGAAATTTCCGAACTGGTTAAGTTGAGGGCAACTACCGTGCTCCCTTTTGAAGAAAATGTCTTAAATGTGCGAGAAATACTACTTAGTAGTTTATTTAAGTAGGTTTCAGTTTAAAGGAACAAACTTTCACCGTGAGATTTACTGTAAAGGACATTTCACCTTCGTTTCATGTCAATTTTTCCTGATCTTCATCAACTTAGTTTAACATAGATACCGTAATTGTTATCATAATACATGTTTCAAACCTTAGGAGATAAAAACTTATGTAAATAATGATTTTCACTGATAGAAAGCTCACAAGATAGAGAAGGCAAAAATCTCCTTGAAATTGTGATATGATAATTTTTTCTAGAGTAAAATACTTGAATTGATTGGTGTAATCAAAGAAACTCCCCATCTATAATTGAAAATATTACAAATTAGTGTAACTGAGATAGTATTGTTATGAAAACATTGACTGCTACATGTGATTTTGGACTATCATGCTTTTAAGGGCGTGGCTAGGAAACATACATAAATTTGAAAATTGCCAAAATGCAATCTTTCTTATCGCTAAAAGTTAGAAAGAAAGAGTCGGAACATTCAAACCTAAGGTTCAGAAACTTCCCGTGCAGAATAGGGTTGATGTGCATTTCGTGTGTGTGTGTTTCCTCGCGAAAGATATTTTCTCCACTTCGAACCAAATTATCGTGGGAGCACGAGGCCTCTTCGTACATAATTCCCCACGAACTTGATGTTTTGTGCCCCAAAACCTTTGGTTGTTGATTAAATCAGCTTTCTCAACGAACAAGGGAAATACTCAGAATACTACATATACGTAGGTCAAAACTTTTTAACCTCTTCTGAATATCAAGAACAACCCTAAGTGCTTATTTTAAAGGGTATTTCTTGATTTATTTTACTTCTTAGTCTCACTCTATTAGTAATAAACTTGTTTACTTTATTATTGCCACTGTTTTTACTAAAGAAATGATGTTCAAATCTGATGGACGAGATATTTGACGTCGTCGCCTTATCTTGAGCATTCTAATCGAAAAGAACGGTATATTACGCCTACTTTACCATAGTCCCCTGACAGTCAATGTTAAACCTTCCTTTTCAATTGCAAATGACATGCCCCTCCTCAAATCTGTTATACAATCTCGTGACTTACCGAAGGGTCACGATACTAACATGTCACGAGCTTTCACTTGTTAGAAGGTAACGTTATTTCACAGATGAGGTAATTTTGTTTGAAAGAGTAAATGAATAAACCAGCAAATACACGGGTAAGAAACTTATCGTCTCATCGCGTATATGTAAATTGCAGTAATAGAAGCAAATCAAAGATTGCCGAGCGCTTAGCATCAGCTGATGTACGATACGCTGTATCAGATGTTGGCAGTGAATGTCACAGATTCAATAAATATATGACTTTGCTCAGTGCTCAGTACATTTGACAAGAGAACTCGTTCACTGCGCAGAATGACTTACGCCTGACATGTCAAACGCGAGGCAGGATGATACCCTTGTTAAGAGTGGCGCGACCTTACGTATTTTTAAAAGATCCAAAGAGCCAGTGGCGTGGCATTCTAGGAGGCGGAGGGGTGTCCACGGGCCTCTAACAAATGGCACGCTTTTCTAATGATGGCCTAGTGATTTCTTGACACGAAAATTTTGGTTTCCCGTTTTGGGATGGTTTATCACGAATGTGAAAAAGTGGTCAGAAAGACTAATTCTAATCACTATCTAGGGTGTAAACAAAAAAGATTATATTTTCCACCGCAACTACCCATCGCCCATCTCTACTATCGATGTCTCTAGGTGCAGTTCGACGATCAGGTGGTGTGATCAAGAGATGTACTCTCTGAAAATAGTATCTCTTCTGTTACACAGAAAGTAAACTTAAAAGCACAGTGGGGTTTTTAAAGCCCCATTCTTAGTAAGTTATAGAAAAGGCACTTTACATCTGACATTTACTCCCGCAGCTCAAGCCTGGTGCTTATGTTTTTCCTTCCATTCTACTCCATAGGGAATATAGAGACATTAATGACATATAGTGCTTGATTGGTTTTGCTATTATAGACTCATCCGACTTTAATCCCTTGTTCTAGAGCTCATACTTTGCTCTAGGATACTATAGCGTGGCCTGGACTCGAACCTGTAGATCTCATAGCACATGAGATAACCACTTGACCACTTCTACCTCTAATACCCTCTAAGTCTCTACACTCAACCAGGATAGAAAGATACAATTAAAGATAAGATGAAGATACATGTCGATCTAAAAAATAATAAAATATGATTTTATTAGTGTGATTTGCTTAAGATCCATTTCCGATCCGATCGACAGTTACCATTCTTACAGAGGATTAAACATTAAGTATAAATTTGTTAATGGAACCTTGCCCCAACAATGGGAATATGACAGTTACATGTCTTTTCTGATGCAGTAGGATCCTGCAGTAAAGCAGACACAAAGAAATACACACTGTTCTCGTACCTTACAAAGTATGACATCATGCACTTATATTGATATTGGTAGCTCTGAATGATGAAATTTACTAAATCGTAATTTTATCTACTCTAATCAATTGTTTAAAAAATTCATTGAAACAGAGTAATAATTTAAGAAGATCTTATTAATGTTTTAAAAGCAGAAATTTTTTGTTATTCTATTTTAGACTGTCAATATCAATTTTACGTCATGTATTTGTCAATAGATTAGCCTTTCTCATTCTAGGGTCCAGAGAGACTATTTGGGTGTATTTGAGATTGTGAAGGAGCACAATCGTGTTGAGGAGTACGGGGTGCTGATATGAAAATCAAGGGGTTAGTTGAGACTTGTTATCTGGTGCTATTTTGCTGTTAATTTGCCTGAGAAACAAATAGGTTTCACAAAGCATATCATATTCCGTCAGTGCACCGGAAAAAGTGATAGGATGTATCACTGTCGTTCCTGCTTTGCATTCTTCCGTTCCTAATATGCTCCGTTTACAAATGGTAACTGATATAGACCCCTATATTTAAATTTATTGTGTCATGTACTTGTTTAATGTTGATGATTTCATTAAGAGTTGGGATGCTATCAGTCACTGAGTCTGATCGGAAGTATATCTACAACAATGTAAGAGAGTATGAATGTGTGTGTGTGTGTGTGTGCATATGCGTACGCCTATATGTAGGTATATTATGCGTCTACTCCTCCATTTCTAGAAGAATTATCAAGAAACTTGGGCGGTGACCTCCTTGGACCCATTGAACTCTGACGACGAAAGATCAACAACGCCGGATTTGATCTCCGTGCCGGACGTCTCCATGGCGGGACTGATCTCCATGGGATTGTTAAGCAAGGGTTCAAAATTTGGTATACACATCCTCAAGCCCTTTAGAAATTATACTGAGTGAGACTAACCCATAGGTGGTGGGTGGCCTGCTAGTTAAAATATTTTCCTCAAAGAAGAAATGAAGTACTTCGTTAGTACTCACTTGATCTTGCATTACATAAGGCATGATCAAAGACATTCGTATTGTTTTGGTGTTCAGTTGAGGAAAAACTATTCGTAAATATTTTCCCCATGAAGCCTTATGAATTGAAAAAGCATTTCAAAGTCTTTCTTCCCGGAGCAGAAGTGCGAGTGATAGTCAAAAGGTAACGTAGCACTTGCTAAATCTGTGAAACGGTAAGGGACTGTAATGGGGGAATGTTTGATTTTGTCTTAAAGGACCTCCCTTCCTATTATCAAGGATGGCAAAACATACACTATATTGTATCCCTATAAACTGAGCTTAAAATCTGTCAGCGAGGTGACCCAAGCCTATATCTGAAAGACAGTGAGCCAGACGATACTTCTCTGGTGAAAAATTGCAATAGAAAGAGGTCACACTAAGAGCTTAATGAACATTCGTTCAAATTTCAACTTCTGGTAGATGTTTGTAAAGTATTATGAAGATGTTCAACAAGTTTCCTGATATTTTAGACAGGTTATCTTAAATGTAGTTAGGTGCATTACTCTTTGCTTTTGATTAAATTTTGTAAATGAAAGCCCTTAAAAAATGCAATAAATATCATTGTGTATTGAGAGAAATTAAAGGCGAAATTTCAGTTTTGTCAGTTTCAATTCAGAATTGAAGCCAGAATTCGCTGCACCGATTTCCTTTTTTCGAGATCTCTCTAGAGAGCGCAAGTTACCGACCGCAAACAGGGAGATATAAGGTTGTTTAGTGGCAGATTTCTTTCAAAGTTATTGATTTCCTTTTTTCGAGATCTCTCTAGACAATCGATCACAATTATCACGCATTTGGAGCTCTTAGTGTCATATGTGTCATGCCTGATGACCCGAAAAAATAGACCTATTTGGAAATGTGTCATAGCAAAAGTAAGATCTTTTGCAGCTTAAATTTATGCACGGTCATATCAGCACAAAAAAAATTCATTCATTTAGCAAATACTTGGGAATAGACATTCCCAGGCTCCTCTCCGCTTGATATGGTCCTGAGAGGAGTGTCAAAGTGTTCCTTTCTTGCAAAGAATAGCCACTGGCAGCAACAGGTTGAGAAGATGAAAATTTAATAGCTGGTTTGAAGTCGTTCCCCTAAAAAATAAACCTCAGAACCAACCAGCTGCAAGCAACCAGTGATCTAGCTGTGTATTCAGTAACTTGGCTTTCCGGCGATAACAATATCCTTTTGGAATAAGAACTGCAGTCTATAGTAGGCCTATGTAACCCTATATTTCCGTTATGTCCATAATATGAGGACAAATAATTCCTGCTTCAAGATAGCAACCACGCCTTACGAGAGTTATTCTCATAATTAAATGTGTTTCGTATTGAAACATGAGTAGTGTTAGAAAAGCTGGCACTGAGCACCATCCCTTATTTCTGACAATGACATGAACAAAGACTTCTGAGAATTTGATTAAGTGGATGATCTAAAGCATGAACAAACACTCTGCATTGTACTCTTAATCATTAGCAAATGACAACTCTATCTGACAGGCATTAATGATGACGTGAAGTGACTTAAAGGCTTTGTACTTTGCAGCTTTTTGCTTGCTCATAGAATCATCCTAAGCTCGCTTGGTTTTCCTTAGCTCTAAATCAGTACATGTAATATCTGAGTTGGTTTTTAGTGGCTTGCTGGCATCTTGTAATCGCTTTACTGACAATGGTAGGATTCACAGAGGCCATGAGATTACGGAATCAAGAGTCATTGCTCTCAAGCAGGACGTTCTAATTTTACATCGTCCTTGTAGCCTCTGTTTCATACCCAAAAGTGTTTGTTTTACAAAAAGAAGTGCATGAACCCTATAAATAAGACAGGAAAGATTGATTGCCATAGAGTTGAGTTTTTACAAGGCAAATGCCCTCGTCGTTTTAAAAATTTGGCAGGCCTGCGATGTGTGCATGACGTGCTAATAAAGCTGATGATATAGTGAAAATATAGAAGCAAGAGACGTGAGAATAAATCGAAAAAGTAATCTGATATTGTATATCTGTTTATCTGTATTGATAATCTACTTAACACAATAATACTACAATCAGCGACGTAGGAATCTTAAATGGAGTGACAGTGCCCATAAACATACGGGACCATCTAAAGAGGGGTGGGGGTCAGAGTCTTTTCTGTTCGAATTTAAGAACTAAAAATCCTGGCAAGACTTAAATTTGGCAGCTTCAAATTGGATATATATTTAGCAAATACCGCTATTTAGAACATTTATTCCTCAATTTTGCTCAAATAAAGTGGATCGATTTAGCCGAACTTAGACTTTCCAGAAATTGAGGTACTCAGTCCCCTGTTCTTTCCCGCTAGCCTATGATAATATCCATGTACAGGCCTAAAGGGGTGTCTATAAGTTACAAAGACTTTGGAGATGATTGAGGCTTCCAGTTTCCCCATATTGTCTCTCTCTCTCTTGTAGTGCCTTCACGGATGTTGTGTTTGACGAACTATTTAATGGTACAAAGAGCTATTTTAGGCCGTGTGAAGTAATGATGTTTACGTTCTGCATAATTGTTTTCCTTCGACACTTTGCGTTGAGTCTTCTAGTGAGACCGAGATGTTGTAGTCCTTCTCTTCTTTTGACAATATCTTATTTGCAAGTTCTGAATTGTGTCACGTGGTTCCCGCTTTTTCTCTGCTCGTCTCAGTACTTCCTTGTTGGTGATTCTATCGACATATGAGATCTCATTTTCTTCATCTCTGATTACAGTATAACTTTGATAAGAATCTATAATTTCTATACTAACGAGCTGAAACTAGCTGGACACTGTACTTTGGGTCTCTTACTTCAACGACCGTTTGTGTTTAAATTCTGAGGACATGACACTGTCCTTATGATGTTGTCACCACTGTGTATCTTTCAATTGCCAGTGGATCGCATGATGGGGCGTATGGTAGTCCTCCCATGCTCAAGTCACATGGCGCAGAGAGGCCGGTCTCCTAACATTGCGTAGACCTTGATGTCGATGTCCATAGCAAAGTATTGGGAGCTCATATGGCAACTACAGAAAAGTATTCTTTATTATTACCAGGTCACTATAGCTCCGTATGTAGTGCAGCATGCCGCGATTGCATGGGTCTGGGTTCTAATATCGGGGATGACACTTCCACTATTTTCTATGATCTCTTCTGTATCTTGATGTACATAAAGTATGATAAATGTGGGCATGACACCAACACTTTTGATTTTATGCCATCTTCATTCATGTCTGGCATAGCTATATCATCTATCAGTGCCAAATTCCATACTTTGATTGCCATACTTGTTATGTAGTCTTCTTGTTTCGCAATGGGAAGTGTGAACTGTTTAGCAGAATGCAAAGAAATCGTGAATCTACACATCAATTGTTTAACAGGTCAAATCCGCAAATGTGCTATTCCCAAACCCTTACAGACCACCAGTATCGAGGCGAGAATTAATCTGATAACCGCGAATATTTTCATATCGAATTCTTTACAGAGCGTATTCTAAAACTTCACCTTTTTGAATCTACGAAGTCTCTGGACTAAATTTCGTATATGAAAATAGTTGTTGTATTAAGTGCAAAAATAAATCAACAGTGGGTGGTGAATAAAAGGAGGGTTTAATTTTTAGATATGTCAGCTCAATGCAACCTACAAATGGAGCTGAACTGTAAACAGTGTTTTGGAAGGGTGAGGATAATGGTTATCTCTAGAAGGAGGATACCAGATAAAATAGCTAGGCATAGGCTTTAGCATATTAAAGATACTTACAAATTGAAGCAGAAAAATTATCAAGAGATATAGCCCTTTTTCCGTCTTAATGCCATTTTTGTTACCCTAGTTGTCCGGCACAAAGCGAACAACTTTGGAAAAAACCTGCAAATTGTTCACACGTTCGCCAGCCAAGTTGTGAAAGAAAGCGTAGCTGCAGTGAAATCTAAGATCGAACATTTAATGCATCAATGGCGCCCAACCTAGTGATATTAGAAGGGCAGGTTAAGAACAGAAGTTAGGTAAATGCAAGAAGAAAACAGAAAGTAAATGGCTGTCTCGAGCAAACATCACTGAAAGAATGGTAGTTACTGATTTAGATAGAAACATAGTTAGGATATTCTGATAATAATCATTTACGTTGTTGCAACACTGTTGCGAGTTCTTTAAGCATTACGGTGTCAAAACTGAGCTTTCCATTTCTACTTTCCTTATTTATGTATGTTTTATGTATTTTTATTTCCTTATTTATGTTTGTTTTGGTTGCCGTCAATTGTCAGTGAAACACCGCTTTAGAATTGTGCGCAATTGAAACGTTAAAGATTTTTCAAAAAATATCAGAGCTTTACTCGCTCTGCATTTAGGTAAGGGGAGGGTACACATCCATAATCAAAGGTAGGACTACCCAATTATAACCACTGCCTAAATATCACGTATTATTTTTGTTCCCTTAATATATGCGCTTTATAGTGCGTTGTTTGTCTTTGCAATTGTGGAGGCGTATCTTGTGAATGTTGAAGTATGGTCCAAACAAGCAGAAAAGATAACATTAGTCGTCAGTTTTAACTCTTTCGCAGCGAATGGGGTCGTTTTCGACCCCATAAGCTGTTTTGCGTTCTATTTTGCTTCGTGGTCTCCC
>JAAAKL020011874.1:0-13394 GCA_010016065.2 Carybdea cf. marsupialis auct. non (Linnaeus, 1758)
AAATTAGAAGAACCAAATCTTATTGATAAGAAACTATTGAGAATATGAAGCAGTGCAATAACTATTTGTATGTGATACTGATTGTCTGGTTAAACTTAAATTTATAGCGAGGAGCTTGTAATTATCTCATTTCTTAAAATGCAATGTTGTTATTGTAGGAAAATGTAGCCATGCAGTTCAAGGTAATGCAAAATACTGTGGTAAAAGATATAGAATGTGTCCAACTACTGAAATAATCTTGAAGAAAGGGGAAACATGACTCAGGTACGGCATAGGTAAGCAGATTATGTAGATTATAATATCTCATAGAAATGAGCACTAACCCGATGCACATGCTCTTAAATTGCAATATCGTGATTCGATTTCTTTCCCTGGGCAACCTTTGCTGATTCGCCTTGTTCTCTTTTCCCTGCAGATTCGTTTCCTTATTCGAATACCTCTACCACATGACACCGAACATGAAGAATACGCACTCCAAGTATTCCATTGATATGAAGCTTTAACTAACGAAAATTCATAGAAATTATAAAAGGGGTGCCAGAAAGAGTGCATTAGGTTACAGGTAAAAGAACCTGGTCACCTGTTTAGAAAGGTAAGGTTTTGAAATGGTCTCATATTTGGAAGCTACTCTATGGCACAGAAATAGTGATGATGGTAACTCAAAAGTAAAATGTAGTAATTTACCTTCTTTTCTTATCTTATGTAATATGGATTACAAATATGCAGTTCATTATTTCATCCTCGTTTTAAAATAAAAAGAGTGAATCCTGATCCTATCAATCCTGATTTCATTGAAGTAACCATGCTCCTCAGGTACGATATATAAGGACGGGTACATAATTTGTAGTTATGGATAGAACGGGAGTATAGCTGGCTGTCCACTCCTATACATCGTGGACTTCTGAAGACGTTGGTCTTGAAGTATAGCACGAAACAATGATTCCAGTTCTGGATTCAAAGTTGAACCCTTTTGTCTCAACATTAACTCCAAAAATCCTAGATGTCTCCCTTTGAAATTTGACTACATCCTTATCTTGCTGTGAGATTTATAAGATAGGCCACGTTGTAGATGCGTGAAATATTTAAAAGACTTCTAAAAGTGATTATTAAAACCGGTCTTTCTTTAGGTTAAAATTTGCTTACTAGAGCCAGGTCTCCTCTGTAAGAGTTGGGTTTTAACATGGGCTCTTACAAACCAATTTACAGTGGTTGCTTCGTAATTGAGCACACAATATTTCATTTGGTCATCTAAGTAATTAAGCGTACAGATGTATATAACGTTTCAATGCTACATCATTAACATATTGTTTTTCCGAATTGGAAAAGATATGGAATCAAAGTTGAAAGTTCCCTTAATTAAATCTGTTGTCAAACGTTTTCTTCTCTGCTGCTCAGAAACATGGACAAGATTCTGATAGCACATACACCAACTTACTCAAAAAGTCAAAAACGTCAGTTGGAAATCACATTCTACCCTTGCTGAGAGATACGGTAATCTCGACATAATCCCCCATGTGCTTCGTCAACACGGCCTGGAGTATGCTGGTCACTGTCAACGTGCTGATAAAAAAGTGATATCACCACTTCTCCTGTGGAAGCCTTCCGGAAAAATTCACTCCCGGAAGCTCATAATATCATACCTGACTCTGCTATCCCAATGGAAAATCTTAACTAAGCAATGATGTACTGTGCAGTGTGGAGGAAAGTAAATCGAGATACTCCGATACAAGTCGATCGATGATGATGATGATGATGATGATGATTGTTGTTCCAATCAAGCATATGGGTCTTTATCGGCTAAAGTGGAATGGTTGCCGAGCATGTAGAATTTGTTCTGGCAACGTGTGTGACATGAACATTGGTAGAACAGAAGCCACTAATACGTGATAACTCAATAAACATGAATGCGTGTGGTAAGCAACATATACATTCATGGTTATTGATTGAGGTATTTATTTATATATATGTGTGTGTATGTATGTGTATATATATGTATTATATATATATATATATATATATATATACTTAGGTGTAGAGCGTAAGGTGGTGTGGTCTAACAAACTTGGTTTGAAAAACAAAGACCCCAGTACAATTCCAGCGCTTGGAAGCTTTGACATCTTCTCTTTATCACAATCTAGGGATCAAATAATTTACACAGCAAGGAAAACTTTCACCACTCATGAGTTTCCCCATTTTTTTGCTAACCTCGAGTGAAAGCTGATTACATCATGCTCACTTTTTCCTACTGATCGCTAGAATCCCATTTCCTTGCCAGCACGTATTCAAAAGATATATTGGAAGGAGAGAACATCAGGTAATCAATTTTCACCGCAGGATCACAAAAATATGTTTTGCGAAGATCTCTTTTTACTTAAAATCATCATATTGCATACTTTAACTACCTAAAGGATTAAAACCCATGAATATTTCTTCCCTTATTCAACATAATCCTCAGTATTTTGCGGCTAAATCTTTTTCCTTTCCCTTTATGTTCTTGGGTAAGGGTGAGATTCATTTACACAGATACTCGTTTCCCATAATACTTCTGGCACAAGAAATCGACCGGCAACAGCTCATGTACAGCTTCAGTCATATTTTTCATATTTGATATTTAGCACAACTTTTAATCAGGGTTTAAAAAGTATACCATTTGATGGAGAATGGAGATAAAGGTTGATAATAAAGTATACATATACGCATGCATGTAAACTACCATTTCAAACAAAGTAAAGAAAAACAAACACATTACGTACCTTTCGTGTGTTACTCTGGCCAGTTACCTATATCCACAGTACAGTCTTCCTTTTCGTTACTTAAACCATAAGGTTTCAGATTCCTTGTTTTACAAAGAACAGACACCATTTTGGTCTGTTATGAAGCATTAGATCTGTAATTTCAAAATGTAGCATCAAGCTGGAATCTTCCATAAGGAAACTAATTTGAATAAACAAGTTTGACTGTTGTATAGCTTTTGTTGGCTTTTTACGTATTGATTAGGGTAGTGTCCAAGTTATTGTGTGAAACCATAATGTCATAAATCCTTGGCCACTATTAGAAATTCTTTGTTCGCATCAAGAGTGCAAAATTCACTACCGATGCATCTAAAGCGTTCCATTATTTAATAAGCGTACTCTGGAAATCTTATATCAATTAAGTTTATTTTTGATAGATTTCATTTGTTTCAACAATAACCGTATCGAGTCTTCCAAAGGTTATTACACATAAAAACCCTTTAATCTTATATTAGCATGTAGACATTTTCTTTTAAAACTTGGATTTATACTCTTCATTTCAAGTCAGCGTATCCATCGCTATGAATTTATCGTTTAATATATTTAATGGTTGAGGCTTTATTTTTGATATTGTACTCTTAAAATCAGTATTTTCACCCATAGTACATAGACCAAGTTTCCATGTCATTGATTATATTTAAAATATATAGCTAAATTAAAAAGGGCACTAAAAGATCACAGCAACGCTTGAAACTGTCTTACACTTTTTCTGAAGTCTATACTTCGTGCAAGACTAGCAATTTAACAATACAGATAAAACTAACCAGGTTTACATGCTTGCAGGCTACACTGTCGTGACTCCACTTCCCTTCCAGAGCAATATCTTCCACGTCGCCTTGTCCTAGGATCATAGCAGACCCTCTTCCGCGTTTGAACTCCTCTCCCACAACTTACTGAGCATGACGAATATGCACTCCATTGAGACCACGAGTAAGAGGAGGCTGTGAGGAAAAAATTAAAAACACGTATCGGGTATATAACATTAATATGGATTCAGTTGGCTAGTGTATGTTTTTGTTCTAAGCATTAACCTTAAGTAATAGCATGCATTTGTATATTTTTTTATAAGCAGGTTCCAAATTGGCAATTTAATTTTAAGTTTCATTGATTCTCTTTGCAATTTCTTACTCTGACGATTTTGTACTTTGAAGAATGTCAGACGGAGAAAGCCACTCTTCAAAAAGTCTATGTTTTTCAGTTGACACAACTCAACAATAAGGATGGCGTCACAGATGGACAATGAGTTGACATTGCTAGCATGATTTACATTTTTCCAAGTTATAAATACATAACATGATACCATTTATTTGAAGTAAAGAATCAATGCGTACATACTGCCTCAGTTCACCTATTACTGTAACGTTTTCCAACAGTATTAATACACAGTTTGATAAAAGGCAGTATGTTGGAAAAGCTTTTAATTTACAGTCATTAGACTTATATATAAAAAACTAACCAGCTTTGCATTCCCTTGTTTGACATGTTTGGGACTCAGTTGACCTCCCCGGGCAATAGTTTCCACTTCTCCCTGTCCTCCTTTCACGACAACTTCGCCGTTTTGTCCGTATTCCTTTGCCGCACGACACAGAGCAGGCGGAGTACGCACTCCACCGAGACCATTGGTACGAGACAGCTAAACAGAAAAGAGAATAAAGATGCAAGAATTTCCAATTATGGGTGGTGCATGAATGGAATCAGTAATTCATGAACTGAATGATGCGTGCTTGCTAGGGTAACTAAAGAGCTTAAAAATCCTGTTTCACTTCTCTCAATTAATATGTAGGAAATGTTTGCACTACAGCTTCTTCTCACTTGGTCAGAATCACCTAATTCGGGTCGCCTAAAATACGCAATGTTGCAACTGCAGGCCATTATATAGGCTACTTTTGTATTTGTAAAATCTTGTTGACGGCGGTGCTTAGTCTATTTTAGCCCAACTATTCGACGTGATGGGAGAGGATGCGTTTGGTTTGGATAGATTAGGATATGCTTCAGATGGCATGGGTTGCTATAAAATCATTTGAGACGGAACGGGTTGAAAGGAGTAAGACAGTGGCAAGAAATGGGTAAAGAAGAATGGAGTGAAAAGAGATTGAAAATAGATGGGAGAAATTTGTCGTATTTCTGTACTTGATTGAAACCTTTTCAGGAATTTTATTTATTCTATTCTTTATGCTGAAAAGTTAAGCTCTTTTTAAGTTCTGCTGGAAATCGCTATTACAATAATAGATTTGAAAAGGTAGTTAGGTACTTGTCAACTTCCGTCTGTTGTGCAACTTATCACCTTTAATTTCAAAAATAAACTGAAGTTCCTCCAGCTAAAAGATGAATCAACAATTCTGCCTAAAAAGTTCCAGACCTAACACACCGATTCACAATAAGAACATTCATATCTTCTGGCTCCCTGTGTTTCCCAAAATTTCGAACAAAACATCCCTTCGCCCTTGAATAACATACATGATATCTTACTGGTAAAACTTCTAAGTTAGTTCAAAGATATTCATTTAGTTTTGAGAATCATTGCATGAAGTCTTAAACAGTATTGTATTATATTCAAAATATCTTTTCATTGTGCTATGAGCCGTGTTCCAATGGGAAGCTGAAGCAAAAGCTGAAGAAATGGATCGAGTCTCCGAGGAACATCAATGTCGAAGAAAAGAAAAGAGATACACTTGTGAGCCCGAACTCAAGTAACAACTTGCCAATTTTTCGATATTGTTTTTGTTTCTTGAGGAGCCCTCTAAACAATAGCAGTCCTTGATAATCAAAGACGAATAAATGAGGTACTAACAAGAGCTAGACCTTGAGAACGTAGTTTGTTTCGGTCGAAATTTTCGAGGATAGCATGGAAACACATCATTTGCAGGCTTATTAGCATTGAAACAGCTTAACTACTAGACTGCCTCTCTTCCTGATTTCTTTTGAAAGATACTCGATGTCGAGCGTGGCCTATTGTCCAGAGCGAGCAATGTCCTGGGGAGAGAGCATATTTACACGGGTCGTCTTCAATTGCCTTCCTCAACCGATTGTCTTTATATCGGGCCAGGCGAGATTCGTACCTACAACCTCTGGCATCCCAGTCCGACTCCTTAACAACACGACCACAGCAGCTCTTCCTGTTAATCGCGAAATGAAACGGTCTGAATAGGGTTAAGGTATCTCAACGTTCGTGGTGTCTTTAAAATTGCATTAATCAGCACAGTGCAGTGCGTTGGAAGTGTAGATACAGTTCGAACCCGTCTATAGCGGACACCAGCGGTTCCTGGAAAAAGTGTCGGCTATTACCAGGTGTCCGCAATATAGAGGTTTTTAACTATATCTGCCTAAATTAATTGATCTTAACTAATTAATCCTAATTCATTAATCTGCCTAATTTCGCCAAGAAAAGAACTAAAAAAGTTACATTAATTCATAACAATGTTTTTAAATCTCATATATAAAACTTCAATAATAAAGCTTTAACAAGTTTAGGAGTTCAAAAAGTCACTTGTTCAAAAAATACTTACTGTATCATGAGTTTTATCGGTTTATATTCTTTTGACAACTCAGGGACCAAGAAGCCATAGGGCTAGAGGGGCTCAAATAGGAGTAAAATACGAATGTCCGCTATACACAGGTTAATTTTAAGGCAAATGTTCAAGCGGTTCCGAGAAAATTTGTCCGCTATAACAAGTGTCCGCTATAAAACTGTCCGCTATATAGAGGTATTTTAATGAGAGTTTGACCATGATTTGGCCCGTCCCTAGAAAATGTGTCGGCTATTACCAGGTGTCCGCTATATAGCATGTTCGCTATAGACAGGTTCGACTGTATATACATAAACTCAACAACTTACTTTTCTTCATTCATTCTTGATTCATCTTCTTCAATATAATAACCATTATCGTATAATAACAATCGACGGTATCATTCATTTCAACAAGACCGTTGACCTCTTTGAGCAATGTTTCATCGGAACTCTACAATAGCATGAATAAAAACTACTTACCAGGTCTACAAGCTCTCTCGTTACATTGACGTGACTCTGCTTCTCTTCCTGGGCAATAGTTTCCACGTCGTCTTGTTCTAGTGTCATAACAATTTCGTCTACGTGTCTGAACTCCTCTGCCACATGTAACTGAACATGAAGTGTATGCAGTCCATTGAGACCACTTGTAAGAGGTCGCTAATTTGAATGAAAGAAAACAAGTGCGTTTTTGCAATTTGTGCACGTACGTAAGTTCCAAATAACATTTTAACAAAAAAGAATATGGATGGAAGTTCAATGCCGTATCCTCTGGGGCCTTGGGTGCTATCCCCCAAATAATTTTCAAAGTGATTAATGTCTTTTCCTGGCTAACTCTTTGGAGCATTGAAATCAATTGGGTGAAAATCTGTCTATCCCTCCTCCCCCCCCCCACCCCTGCATATTTGGTAGTTACGGCAATGAAGTTTCTAAGCTATTCTGTCAAACGGTATAGACTATCATCAGCTTAATTGATGTAGAAGGCGCTCTAGAAACTATAATGCAGAAAAAGTTGGATTTCGTGTATTCTGTGATAAAAATCACTTTGATATTAAAACCTTCAAACTGGTCTCTACTTGTATTCCTTTGCCATGCCTGATAAATCAAAGTCAAATTGATCCTCTCATTCTTATACTTAAGCAACAAATCGTATGCAGACCTTGTCTTTAACTTTTGGTAAGCGGAACCTGTTATGTTTCACAGAGATGATAGGCTGCTCAATGTCGAATAATCTATTAACAGATCATCAAGTACTCTATTTACAGTTTGTGTTCCTTGCTTCAATGAAAGTTGCCTAAATGCCTACTTTCCTGCCTTACATATGATCCGTCTTGTCTACACAGAAATCCTTAGAAAGTAAAAGAATATTCTAGAATATCACGGAAATTTCTAGTGTGTTCTATAGAAACTTCTGGGAGATTCTAGAATCCCATGGAACCTGAGAACATTCTAGAATGTTCTAGGAGGTTATAGAATGTTCTGGAAGATTAAAGAATGTTCTGGATAACTAAATATTTTCTAGAAGAATCCAGATTTAATAGTACTGTTGCCTAGACAAGTCAAATTAAGGCAGTCCCATGACAGAACCATTCTTCCAAAACTTCTTTAGTGATTGTAAAAAGCATAGTGTTGTTTAGGGATGAACTTAATTATTTGCGTCTGTTGGACGACTGTTTCCAAAGACATAATACACTTCAAACTTTTTGGGGTTATCGTCTTTTGGTTAATATATTTTTAAGTGCTATTTACCTACTCATCTCTCTCTAAAAATCTCTCAGGATATAGCTCAGTATAAAATAAGAAACTAAAATTCGGAATGGAATAAAATTACTTAGACGAATTTGGGGGTTAGACTATTAGGGGTCAGAAGGCATTGCAACTCTTATAACCTAAAAACAATAATGGCTTGACCTATACACCCCACAAATTCTGGTGGTAGAATTTGCGTGATTCCTCTGTTAAGATGGGAACCCCACATTTTCTTTTCCAATACATCCAACACCGAGGTGAGGCTATATTCACAAGTTGAGTAGTTTTGTATGTTATATATAAATAAAATTTGTAAGATTTTGACCGTACAAATTCTTGTGTCCTGCCCATGTTTACCATTACATATGTAGTTCTACCGAGAAGCGGCATGAATAATTTTAGGTCGCAAATAATGCATCCATTGTTTTTTGACTGCATGAAATTCTTGTATCAGCAATAATCTGTTGATGTAACTTTATTCTTATATGGTCTGTGTTACCTGTTTATTTATAATCTTGTTACCCATTTAGTTAAATTGAGGGGAAGCGGTAACAAACTTAACAAAAACTTGTCGGCGTTCCTTTTACACGTATTAGGCCTACTGATAAAACAGTTACTCTGTCAATTGACTTACCAGTTCTGCATTCTCTGATGTTACATGTTCTTGATTCAGTTGCTTGCCCTAGACAGTAGTTTCCACTTCTTCCTGTTCTCCGTTCTCTGCAACTCCTTCGTCTCGTCTGTGTACCTTGTCCACACGATCGAGAACATGTCGAGTACACGCTCCATCGTGACCATTGGTAGGGGGCTATTTGACAAGGAAACGGGTAAGAACTTGATATCACAAGTTTTATGGTTGTAAAGATGGAAGCGTTTGCATACAGGAATCATCAAGAAGATGCGTCATATTTTATCTTCTTATAAATAACCATTGTATAAAGAAGACTCGGATCACAAAAGCTAATATTCTCTGAGACATATTTGTTTCTTTGTAAACCTGTGTCGCAACAGCAAACAAGACATCTTCATATTCAGGGAGAAAAGAATGACACTGCCTTCCTCAGAACAGAACAGTAAAACTAGTAAACACGGTATATCTATGAAGAAAAAAATATCATTTGTGGGCCACTGTATAGCAGTAATAAAAAGTGAAGCAATAGCTGTTGCATAAAATGATAAAATGACCATGAAAGCAACTTGGGAATTTACTTTAAATTAGACGAACCAGGTCTACATGCCCTCTTGTTACATTGACGCGATTCTATTTCCCTCCCTGGACAGTAGTTTCCACGTCTTCTTGTCCTAGCATCATAACAGTTTCTTTTACGCCTTTGGACCCCTCTGCCACAAGTAACTGAACATGAAGAATATGCACTCCATTGAGACCACGTGTATGAAGATCCTGTTGAAATAAGTCGAAACGTATTTATGTTGCTAACAGTGCAAGTCGCTAGAATCTAGGTTGAAATAACTGACGTGGCTAACAATGACCTACATAGATACTTGTTAAAGAGAGAAGATAAATTTTATGTTGGTGATATTGCTTTAAATTTGTGGATTTTATACCATGTATGCCAGAATTAAACCAAACCTTTGAATAACAAAGAACAGGCATCTTTTGAGGTACCTAAAGTATAAGTGTTGATCCCAGGGGCAACGTTGTTTTAAACGTGCTCCACGTCTGCCACTTAATGTCGCAGATGTTGATGTTGGTCCATGCCTGTTTGTTCACCATCAATATAAATAAAGGTTATCCATAGATAATAAACCAACATTCAATTCACTGCTTCGATAACCTATCACCTGTAGTACCTGATTTGCATTCAGATCTTTTTAACGAAGATGCTCCCAAGGAGTGCTAACGACTAATGCCTGCTTAGCAATACATTGAGCGAACTATTCCTTCAAATACATTCCTGGTCCTTTCATATAAATTGTTTATATGAAATGAACAAATGTACAGGATTCTTTAATAAATTTTGATATCTATGAATTAATTTCCAGATAATGTATGGTCACTGACATAAACCAAGTAAGTATTAAAGTGCTATTTTATCAATGGTCAGTGATCAATGTTTCACTTGTACGTACAAGGGGTCGCATTTGACAAATTTGTATTCTGAATCATTTCTACAGCGGTAGACATGTTTGTTATCTTCACCTTTAATCTTGTGTTTTGTATGTTTACTTTTTATAAAGAATATTATAGTCTAAAAAAGATATTACTATCTGTGATTGCTATTTTCTGTGTCCATTGTATGGCTACAGATAAATTGGATATGGAAGTAGGTTTGAAACATCTTAAGCTAGGCCAGTTGCATGTTTCCTTACCAAGTACAGTTTCAACAAGCAGTTTCAACAAAACCGGAGACAAGTAGACTTAACCAATTTCTATAGAATTAAGACAGCACGTCAATAGAATATAGCGGCATCAATACCTGAAATGCATGCAGATTGCATACATTGTTTTGATTCCTGTGATTTGCCAACACAGGATCTACTTCCTCTTCCTATTGTTGAGCCTGTACAGCTTCGGTATCTTGTTTGAATTCCTTGCCCACAGGTAACAGAGCATGATGAATATGCACTCCATTCCCCCCAGACGTTACCTGATTGCCTTGACTTGTCTAAAACAAAGCAGAAGATACGAAATAAATAGACATATTGGGGTTATATAAGGCAATACAGCCCTTGCTTCTGTCCCATTTCGATTCCTATTTTGGAAACGTGCTGGAAACTGATTATTTCCATGATATTCTTTCTGTATGCTTCAGTATCAGTTAGTGTCGCTTGAGGAAACACGACTGATCCTTCAAGACTTAGCTTTGGTGGGATACAGGCAGACTATAAGAATCTAAGGCTTCCACATAAATGCTTTGGTAGGCCACCTATCTAAACATTTTCCTTCTGACAAGATGACTAATACACTGACAAGCAATGAAGAATAATACGCCAAAAAGGAAACTATGTTTCAGACAATGTCTCGTCTATAACTGAAACAATAGAACTAAAGAAGTCAGTTACAGACGAAGCGTTGCCTGAAACATAGTTTCCTTTCTGACGTTTTAATCTGTGAACATTTCCCACCATAGTAAGTTTTACTCTTGCAAACCTTAAAACTTCAAATAGTTAGGCACACGTGCCTAGTACCTGACCCACGACATTATTAAGGAGAGGGGTAGGTAAAAAAAGCCACAGTGTAAATATTTTATCGCTGTGATCGACTGTTTGAGCTATTTCTTACAACGATTGCATCCTACCATATTCTTCTATGTATACAAAATTGGGCAACAAAATTCTCGTATCATTCCGTGAGGGAAGCATGATCCAATGGCCATCCCCATGATTACGCTACAGCACGTGCCCATGGAGGTCCGCACAGTATGTATTCTATAATGCGGTCGTTGGCACATAGTGTATGCAAAGCCTGAGAAGGACTTACGTCGAAATTAATATTTTTTCCTAAGCAATAATCTCCCATAATTTGTATGATTGTATAAGACAGAAAACGGCTAGATGTTTATACCCTTTTATATGTTAGGTGAAAGAACCTCTGTCAAGTAAGATTTGAAAGTCAATACATGCATGTGGTAATTGATTTATTTAATCATCACTTTATTACAAAGGCAACATTTGATATGACAGTTAAACGTAGCAGATGAAATGTCTACAAATCTTACCACACTTTCTCTGGTCGCATTTCCGTTCCTCCGATTGTATTCCATAGCTATCAGCACCCTTACAAATCCAACGCCTATCGTTAGCGTCTCGTACATTGAAACAAAACCGTTGCCTCTGTTGGACGCATCTACTCCCTCCACACTCATACCACGATGTCCAAGGTCCAAAACCTCTTCGTTCACCTAATCAGGAGTAAGCAAGATACAAAAGTTTAAAAATAATTTTTAACGAGTAAAGTTTCTTTTTGGACCAGCTCATTGGCCATCATCAGTACAAAATGCAATCTACTGCTCATACTTTTATATATAATACAACCTCTATATAAAACTTCTACTATACAACGTCACAACACCCCCTGCTGTTAATTAGCACCTTGCTTGTACTCCGTGCAGGCCTTGATTTTCACTCTGTAGTGTCAGCCCATAACAACTATGAACTTCAAATTCAAGAGAGGCTCTGAATTCGTAAAGAAAATCCTGTTTTGAATAAAGCCTTCAACTTGACAGCAATTATTATTTTTTCACGAAACTGGGAGATCTAATCATTAGTCTAAATACTTTTGGTTAGTCACCTGTGATTAGCTGTTGTTGTTATGTTCGTATTGGATGTATCACACAACCAATATATAGAAGTTTTATAGTAGATTCAGTTTTGCACTAATGATGGCCAATGGATCGGTCAAAAGAAAATACAGATTTTTATTGCACGAATTATTTTTTCTTCCAAATTTCTTGGTGATTAACTAGTTGTTGCTGTTTTTCTTGGATAAAATGTGGTTAAAGAGTTATACCGTTGTGCATAAATTAAAGGCCTAAAAACATCTACAGGACAATGGAAATAACATATCTGAAACTTCCCATGAATTTGGTAATGATCGCAAAAACATCAGAGACGAGTTGATTAAAGAAGATAAATTTCAAGAACTTTTAGTCACCAAAGAGGCAAGAATTGATCAAGTGTGGTACATTCGCACACCTGTATCTAAATATCATCTTTTGGACTACGCTGCGGTTTAGTTTGTTAAAATTCAAAGAGAACAGCGACTTCTTATCACTGACAAAATGTTGCAGCGCAAGTTGCCAGTTTTGTTTGATGAACTGTATCCCGATGCACACACCTCGTTTAGAGCATTGACTCGTGGGAAATGTTGTATGCCCAAGCGCAACAAGTCTGTATTGTGGAATACACCAAAAGCGGCAATCACCCGTCGAACTTCCTATGAGATTGTAGTGAAGTGGATTCAAGATACATGGATATGAGTCACAACAGCTGATTCGATTTTAAAGGATTCAGCCAGTGTGGTGATATTGAGTACACTAGTGGCACGATGGTATTCCACAAAAGAAACTCTAGGAAGCTGGAAAGTTTCCGAGGAGTTGATTTTGGAAGTACACACAAATACTGAGGAGATTGTGGCATTAGATGAGAAGGAAGACGATGAAAGCAAAATTGGATCTCGGAATGTGGAGATGATATAGAATGCGAAGAAAGTGACTCGGAAACGGCGGGTAGTCAGGTTGACCTGAAGGATGAGATTGATAATTACACTGATATGATTATGGTAGTATAATTTATTATGGGAGCCACCGCGGTCTAGTGGTTAAGGAATCGGACTCACATGCCAGAGGTTGTGGGTTCGAATCCCGCCTAGCCCGATATAAAGACTA
>JAAAKL020011875.1:0-13393 GCA_010016065.2 Carybdea cf. marsupialis auct. non (Linnaeus, 1758)
ACCAATTACATGAATTAACATCCATTTTTTATTAATGCCTTTACACCACTATCATTTAAAATCAAGTTTAACAAAAGGGCAATGAAGACTCACACTTTTTTTCTCATTTTCTTGGCTCGTTTACTTTAACTCAAAATGGGTTTTTAGACTTTGTTATGTCAATGGATAATGTCATCACGAAATTGTTTTATCCGCTAAAATTGTTCAATTAATACACCTCACGAAACACCCCTTTTCACAATGATCAAAGCTACCTTAGTGGAACGTGAAAAAGTAAATTTGAACCCAGGCTACTTGCCCCCTCCCAATTTGCTTTTCCTTTCCCCGCACCTGTGTCTGAATACCATTGAGAGATATATGTAAGATTGCTCACAGTGATCACCAATGAAAGCACTGTGCCAGGCCGTTAGGGCACGTATTTTGACTAAGTAGTCGTCTGAATGTAAATGGAACAGTCGCCATTTTGGAGTGTTGCTGTCATTATCGCTTGCGAATGGCAACCATAAGTTATAACTAATTATTCAACATAATTCAAACATTTCAAAATCGGAAGAGACAACTCAACTACAAATAATCAAATGGTTTCACAGCAAACACAGAGTCAGAACTTCTCTAAAAACAACAAGCTAGTCGAAGGAAAAAATTTTCATTGCCCTAAACTAGTCCCCAGTTTTCCCATTAGCGAGGACTCCATATTTGCAGCTGCAGCAGTCGAATTTGTGTATTCCTGTGAAATGGGTGATGTAGACGAACAGAGAATTGCCTTGATTCGATTGTTATCACTTCAGAGGCAAATGACTGTCCTAAGACATAAACTTCTACTCTGATTCAAACGATCCCGTGAGGTTTCACTACTACTTCAGTATTATGTTCATTCGAACGATCCCTACACGTGCAATCTTGCAAAATAGAATGCCGAGAACAAAGGAACATGACAAGGCTTGTCTTGCAAGAATGAAAACTTTTTCATTCTACTCGACAAACCTTATGCTGCAAGCTGTCAATTAAAACTAGACAAGACAAGACAACTGGTCAAGCAGTCAAACCTGCAATGCAGCAGGTGATTGGGAATGATGTGGTGCTGGAGATGTTATTGTGTTGGTGACATAATTGCCATGCCATGACAGTAGCAAGGAAGGCTTTGGATTCACTAGCACTTGCACTAGATGGATGCCCAAGGGTAGTGGAAGGAGATGCCTTCCTGCACCATTTTAGATTGGCTCAAATGAAAGTCTAGCCACTGCCTTCAAAATCAGGATCAAAGTGCTTATGAAGATTTGAATACACAGACAAACATGTTTATTGCAGAGGCACATGACCCAATTATCCCTTGAGCTGGGCTTTAACCTGTAGTAGAGCAATTTTCAACTTGTACCATAGATAGAGGGCAACAAGGTAGCATAACTGTTATGCTTAGGAGAATTAGTGTTGTATTAGTGTATGAAGTGGTTCAATAGCTTTCAACGTTTCCTGATATTCAGATTTGTACCTAAATTTTTAAATATGCATGTTTTGCATTCTTGCACTCTACACAATATTGGAGTTTGGTCACAAAATCACATTAAAGATGTAATGAAATGATACCAGTTTTTTCCGACTGGTATTACCAGGGTTTTCCAATCATACTATCAACAACTGCCTACAATAACAAATACAGAAAATGCAGATAAACAATCAGGATTAGTAACAGCAACAAAGAAGGATTGTCAACAGGAGTCATGCACAACAAGATTTGACAATGTTCATCAAATCATCACAAAAGGAATGGCTTATACCCTGAGAATGCCTAGAAGAACTGATAGATTTACAGATTCAAGGGGTAATGGGCATGGATTGGGAAGACTTACTACCAAACAGCAAGGGGAGGGAAAGAGCTACTGGTAGAATACCTTTCATAATTACGTTTAATCCTGCCCTCAAAAACAAATTGTGCAATATTTTATAAAATCATCTTACAAATTTACAAGGAGCATAAAAATAGTTAGGAGGGTTCTATTATTTTCATTCCATAGGTCATAACAGTGTCATAACAGTGTCATAACAGTTGCTCCGTTAAAATCTTTTATTGCCCAAGAAATTAATCACTAGTAGTACCAAAATTTCCCTCATAGTGTCTACGAGGGTTACAGGTCCACCTCGAAAGATTAGACCACCCCATAATCGTACGTCCGACCTAAGCAAAAATGTTTCAAGTCTACCCCTATTTTCACTTGGACTTTTTTATCAAGTGTGTTCCACCATGTCGAGTAAGTTGGTTTTTGTGTGCCTGTTTACATAAATATGCCACATTTGTGATAAAATTATATATAAACTACCAACTGACAGTCAGTGCCAAATTCTTTTTAAATCTTTCACTATCGCTTCCAATCTCTTCCTCACAAAGAAACCACGAAGGAAGCCGTGGTTGTAAAACCATGCGAAATCTAAAAAACTTGGATAGCAAAGTCCTTTGTTTAATTTCTTATTTTCGAAAACTATGTGTACCGTATATGGGATGATCTGATGTTATTAACCTTATATTGCCTTTTCCATTGGCTCACTTACTACGCCATGCTGGCAGTACTAGCAAGTCGTACCTTTGTCCCATGAATGAAGAATTGTTATCTTTTAATGGAACCTTTGTCTCCCCATTGATCCATCAAGCTTTATTCCCTTTAAATTATTTTACAACTGACCCCGTAGAAAAGTTGATCCCTCATATTGCATCATCATTTTGAATTTTATCACGTCCCCTGTGAGAAAAGACTTGCCTATATTTTTAGTTTCCCCCTTAAATCAGGGGGTAGACCCAGTGGTCCTGCCCTGTTTATAATTAGGATTGATGATAACGATTAGGTGGTGATTTGGGAGCCATAGCTGCAATCATCTACGCTGCCTCGGACAATGGCTACATATTTTGATATCCAATCAACTGACATGACGTTTTTAGAGGAAAGAAAGTTGAACCTTAGCTCTTTCAACACTAGAGCAGTTTTACAAAATCAGTCAGATGCGGTTATATGTTTTTAGACTTGTTTTCTGCATCGAAGTGTAAAGAATTTGAAATATCGAGGTGCTAGTAAAGATAGTACTAGCCCTCTGGTAGTCTCTATAACGTCACAATGTCTATCCGCAAATTAATCTAGCTACAAATACATTGCGGTTGGAAAATAAGAGGTTTACTTCATTCATACGTATTCTTTAACTTTCAGAAAATACCCATTACCTGCCTTTTGAAGAAAAGGGCAAAGAGAAGGCAGCCATTTTTATAACCCCCCCCCCCCCCCGTCAGACCATGTTTCTCAAAACGAATGTTCAGGGATGATTTTGCCCCCAATCTACGTAGTTGATAGGTGGAAGTAGGTAGGATAAAAGTAGGGGTACCATTGCTGACCTATATTTATACTTTCAAGGTGTATTCATTGAAACATGCGTAGAAAAAGTCGCCCATTATGAGCCGAGAGTAGATGTTCTTTTCCCATTATCGAAGGTGCTCCTCTCCCTTATATAGAGAACATCGAGGTACGTGCTTGATACTTATCGGCACTTATGGCGCCTTTCTGTAATCTGTATTCCTGGAAGCAGTTTATTCACGTATATTTCTCCTCGTTTTACAGGTTCCTCTGAGTATTTTTTCCGACCTTCGGAGGACTTCATCTATATAACAGGCCCGGAAGAGCACGTCGAGCACCATGCTAATGTCGTGTCAAAAATTGAAGTAGAGCGACACAAGGCAGAATCTCGTGAACCAGCCTCCCTCAATCTCAAAATTGTGATGATAATGATCGAGAGTCAGTCAGCAGCAGGATTTCAGCGACATGGTCGGAAAATCCTTAATACTTTAGAGAGATTAGAGGACACTTACTTTTTTAAAGGCCATTCAATTGTTGGAGACGGTACGACTGCCCAGGCATGCGCAATTTTGACAGGTATTGGAGAATCAGTGTTACCTGAGTCGAGAAAAAGTTTCAAGAATGCACGACCTGTTGACAGGTGGCCATTCGTCTTTAAGCCATTAGACAGGAAAGGGTATATTACCATGTATCTAGAAGATCAAGCCGAATACGCAAGTTTTAACTATCGCTTACTAGGGTTCACGGATCCACCTACAGATCACTATCCTCGGCCATTTTTCTTATCGGCTGTGAAAAGGAAAACGAGAAATTACTGTTTTGGCCAAGTACCAAGCCATCAGTACTCTTTAGACTACCTTAAGTCCTTTATTAATGCCTACCCTTACTCCCCTTTGTTCGGCTTCATAAACATTGCTCATTGTTGCCATGACGATTTTAACAGTCTGAAAGTAATCGATGCAGACCTGGCGTCTTTTGTTGACTTCATGAAAAGGAAGAATTACCTCAATAATACTGCATTATTTATATTTGGTGATCATGGTCACCGTACCACTCCATTTCGCTCCTCGACGCAAGGAAAACTTGAAGAACGCTTGCCTTTTTTGTCTATTACGTTCCCTCCTTGGTTTAAGAAAAAATTCCCCAAATTCGATGAAGCCCTTAAGCACAATACCGACATGCTTACCTCCCACTTTGACCTGCACGCAACCCTACAGCATTTGTTGCAACATCCGAGCCCGGCACCGTACCAGCAAACTGGACAAAGCTTACTTACTAAAATCGATTTCAAAACTCGCTCCTGTAGGTCCGCTGGTATACCGGATCATTACTGCCCTTGCTTAGAATACGAGGAGGTCGATGTGCGGAGTCGTGACATTTGGAAACTCGCAGAGCACGTGGTAAGCAAATTGAACAGTTTTCCACAGTCTAACCCAGTCGCAAAGAGTTCTTGCAAGGAGCTTACCCTGAAGGAGGTTATACGTGCAGGGAAAAGAAAAGTTAATTGGAAGGTGGAAAAGTTCGTTCAAACATTGGCGAATAAAGACTGTGATTCCTGCAAGCTTGTGTTCAGTAAGAAAACAGGGGATTCGTGGGCAGCAAGATATGAATTTGTTGTTAAGGTGGCACCGAGTGAGGGGTTATACGAAGCTTCTGTGTCGATACGAGCAGGGCAAGTCCACGTCGATCCGGATATCAGCAGACTTGATCATTATGGGGATCAGCCGAAATGCATTGGGAAAAGATACCCACACCTTCGAAAGTTCTGTTATTGTAATGATTATTTAAAAGTGTAATACAGTGAGAACATATTATGGTATTATGACGTGAGTTTCACCAAGACACACTGACATAGAATGAGAGAAACTGTTGCACATGGTGGCGCTAGACGGAACGTTCCTTTGCAGAAGTGCGTATAGTACCCAAAGTATTCACTTACAATGTATCATAGGAAGCATCAGAAACCGTTCCGTATCTCATGTAATTATACGAAATTGGTATCATGGTATTTGGAGACAAGTCGTAGCATGCAAGTGGAGAATAAACAGATTCAAGAGCCTCGATTGAATGTCTTCTTACCATTAATGCTAGTGACAGAAACCGATGTGCAAAAGTATAGTACTACTTCATCTCTACTCCTTTCAACATAATTGACTTTATATAATGACAAAATTGCTATAGCAAATTTCAAGGTAATTGTACGACAATCAATAGAGAACTTACATTGGAGCTAGAAAGTAAATAGTCTCGTAACTGAAATAGTGACTCCTTTTAAATTCTTAATTTATTGTATCGAAGGATATAGTTTATGTTGTGTATTCTTGACTGGCCGTTTGAGTCGGTTTGATTCCGAGCCTTAACTCAGAAGTCGTTCTTTTCTTGTGACGTACCTGATACGATTTATTACGGAATTAAATCCACGAGATCTTTAATGGATTCAGACTTAATCATTTTCATGTTCCTATACCCATACCAAAAGCTTCAAAATAGGGATTCCTTGGTAACAAAGAAAACGTGATTGAGTCACAGATTGGAAAAATACCCAGGACAAGGGCTGTCAAGTGATTATACTCTTATGACTGTGATTTCATGTACGAACTGCAAGACAGTAGTGTTCAGCAAATGGTACCAATGGGTAGTATCCATATCTTTATGCATTTAGTTCGGCACATGAAAAGTTCTAAGTCTGAATCAAAGCCATACTTTGGCATTATGTGCTACTGACTGTGTCGAACTTTAGGTCGACCTAAGTAATTAGACAATTAGGTTGACCATCATGCAAGTTGCACAACCAGAGCTACTCATATATCGTACTTTTCATGTAAATAATTAATGCTGATCAGATCGCCTATGAAATATGTGACGTCTCTACTACGTCGAGGGAGCTTATGTGCCACTTTGAATGAACCTATACCATCTTGTAACACCTATAGCACCAAGGGTGCTGTCTAAGTGCAACGTGCGTGCCAATCGAGAATCAGATTACATCATTTTTTTCAAATCATGCCATTTCGCATCCTTGCTTCTCGGCCGAAATGGAATGACGTCTCTGCTCTCAGCATTTAATCACCAGACGTAAGATAACCCAGTGACCGCATTTTATCGCTATGCGAGGACTTAGGTAGAGGCCCGCTTCCCGTCTTCGTGTCTTCGAGTAGAATGGTACTCCACAGTAAGTATAATTTGGATTGATGGAGAGCACGCTATTGTCCTTAAGATTCCTTTATCTTTTGGCAGGTTGGTGGAACAAGAGAATTTATAGTAGGCGTTTTATGAATTAACTCGTAGGAAACTCGTAGGAAACTTCATCATTGAACATAAAGTACTGTTCCATAAGTGACCAATGTGACGTCACAGAAATGCTACGTCACCGAAAACGAAACCGTGAAAACTGTAGTCGATGTCTGAACTTAGAACTGACACACAAAACGTATCGCTGAAAAAGTTATAAAATGAAGATCCGAATGTGTACCAACGACTTCACATTCCTAAGACACGTTACCCTTACGCACTTTTAAGAGAGTATATTTAGTATCAATTAAGGATATTATAAAAATTAGTGCTTATGTGTTGCATTACTTTACTCTGATTTGATGTTTTGCCCGATTTTTCTCCAGACAGAGTACGTCATCACTGTTTTTTGGGTTTTATTAAATTCAAGAGCCACATGCTTAAATGCACACTTTGAAATGAGCCGTTTGTAATTTCGGCTGTGGTCGACTTTCAACTACACTTTGCATTTCAGGAAAAAAAAATTGAGAAATTGAAAATCAAAGTACCATTATTCTATAATAGTTAGAAAGAGAGTAAAAGTTAGAAATTTTCAAGTGTCTAACACGTAAGAATATGGAAATGACAGGGAAAACTTTGTTAGGGAGACTCCAAAAACCTCCCTTCCCTTAGCGGTATAGGTTTATGTAGATCACAGTTTTTAAAATCATGCAAGATCGGATACCGTTCCGAAACAAAGGTTTTGAAACAAACTTGAAACGCAGAGGAGAATTTTGTCGATCAACGACGTGGTATTTACCACTGCGGTCATAAATGACCTTCTCAAGTGGCATACGCGATGGCGTGGCATATGCGAAGCGGCATATGCGGTGTACTGTTTCAGTATGTAAGCTCCTTTGGTATTGTACTACTGCAGTGACCTTTTAGTTAATGAGAAGCGTATCAACGGTGATCCAGTTTTATTAACCGAGACGTAGATATTCAATAGATTCAGAGGTACATTAAGGGACTGATTGTTGTTATGTTTAGCTGTTTTTATAATGTAGAGCAGACCGATTACAGATACACTCCCAAATAGACTATCGCGTGTTGCTCTCATTTGTATAAAAATTTATCTCATGGGCAGTGTAGACTAGACTGTTGCTGATGTAAAGTCTTTGGGTTGTAGAAATGCGTTACCCACCCTGATTACTACCCATTTTCTGATTAACGGCGGAACAGTCCATGTTTATAACATTGAAAGGGCTTTTGCTTAGTCGTACGTGCGGAGAGTTACGGCATGACCTTCAAAACTCAAAATGGTCGTTTTAGTGTCAGCGGGTAGTAGCGATAAGCAAAAAGCATTAGCTGGGTTTAGAAATTGCGGACAAGTTCATCTGATTTTAAGAGCCCATCTCCAGAGTCCACTTAGTTCAAATAGGTCTATTTTAGATTTTAGCTAGAATTTGCGGGGAGACGGGCCATTGTGGTGGGACTGCTACGACCTCGGTATATTTTGTTGCTTTTGTAATTTTATACCCTTAACGTCATTGTAGTGATGCACTTAAGGCGTTACAAGGTAATACAAAGTGTGTGTGTAAATATATAAACGTAGACCAGTTTAAGTTAATCTGGTGTAAACGTAGCTCAGACTATACTTGTAATATCATTGATATCCTATTAATTATTATGAAATTAGATATATAAAGAAACAGAGTTGAACAATTATCATATTCCGTTAACTTTGAAACTTTTTTTAGTCTCTCATATACACCATGAATTTTTCTGAAGAATTATGTAGGTCAAGTCAAATAGATCAGTTGCAGGAGGGTCTCCGCAAGCAGGACGGTGGATGCGCCTGATGAAAAATTCTTGTATACCACCCTAAAACTTACAACAAAATAGAAAACATCGGAATGCCATGAAACCTAGTTTTTCGACTATACAACTGTTTCGCAACTACTCGTTGCGCAACTACTTAGGTTGTGGGTTCGAGTCCTCGTGGTCCCACGATTTCACCTGCGACATTTTATAACACCTACGTCTACATTCGGTCATTACAGACGTGTCTTCGCCGCGAATAGGGATTCTGCATTGGTGTTTAGTCTTTGTACGCGCTAACGTTGAGCGTTCCATAAGATATCTTCCCAGCAAACGAGACAGTAGTTAAACAATATTAACGCCGATTGACTAATGATTAACATAGGCAGTTGAATACTTTTCTCGATCTTTAATGTCTGACAGTAATACATCGTTTTTCTGACATCAACAATTGTTAAAGGATTTGTCGGAATTGTGCCTACTTCTATGGTGAAAATTTTTTAACCCTTCTGTAGTTTGATTTTTTCCCGTTACATCGCATTTTGCATTGCATGAATTGCCGTGCATAAATTCAATCTCATTACCAAATGATAGTGAAGGGAAAGCGGGTGCTGCCAGCCGTGATACGTTGACATTATTGTGCGTGGAGGCTAAGACGGAAATATTTTGTGCTGTGAAATAGGTTAACCATCTGAATTTACAAGGTGAACTGGGGATTTCCAGTTGCCTTATTTGGTGAAAACATAAAGATCTTCAGTAGTTCAAAATCCATTTCTGTATTGCAAGAGTTTCTATTTTCAGCACTATGGTCCAGCTTTCATGGTGTTGAACTAAATAACTGAAGTAGTATTGTCAGCTACGACTCTTGAAGGGCTCTACTGTGTTACCAAATTGAGGTAGAAATAGCCGATCAGGCGATTTTTGATCGAAGCGGCGACCAGAAGTTGATTATTTGTTACGTTTTATTCGATATTTGGGCGATAAAACAATACCGTCTGTACGAGATTCATGATCGTCGACAATATCCGGCATAAAATCGCTGGCTTTAAAAATGCAGGAAGTATGAAACATGTAACATATAACAATCCGCTAGGTTACATTCTTGGACACTTGTAAAGTTTCTGGCACATTCGGGACAAATCTCTGACGCGATGATGCACATTTTTCGAGCAGTAGGGAACATCGGAAGCCAAATGTTCGAACAAGACCATTGACTCTGAACGTATTAATAATGCTTTGAGCAGTTAATCTCCCCTTGCCTCTTATATTTGGATTTTTAAAGCTCTCGTCTATTCCAACACTTTGGTAAAATTTAGCCATAATTTCTGAACCTGTACCAGCTGATTGATGGGTATTTCAGAACGGCCAGGTTATTCTTGGAAGGTTGATTATCTGATAGCTTTTATTGTATTTACGCACTTACTTCATGTAATTTAAAGCAAGGTTATTCAAATGACTATTATTTTAGCATATTTGTATTCGATTCTAGTTTATTCTAGGTAGGCTTTATGCAATATTTTGAATGTACAAGTGTTTAGATAGTTAATAAATGTCATGCACAGTATTTATGTATTAATACAGTGTTACTGTTAGTCCTTTCGTGATTCCTTTGCATGGAAAAGGAGCAAATTAGACACCAGATGTTCAGTGTAAATGTACTTTCATTTCCATAATAATAGGTTTATGGGGTAACTTCCCGACTTTCGCGAGACAACCACCACAATTCTAGCCTACGAATATCCCATTTAGTAGTTTTGTAGAAAGTACCAACCACTCACACTGTTGACTAGCTCGTGG
The DNA here is from genome assembly GCA_010016065.2 of Carybdea cf. marsupialis auct. non (Linnaeus, 1758). Classification (NCBI taxonomy): domain Eukaryota; kingdom Metazoa; phylum Cnidaria; class Cubozoa; order Carybdeida; family Carybdeidae; genus Carybdea; species Carybdea cf. marsupialis auct. non (Linnaeus, 1758). Next base: position 10,161 of record JAAAKL020011875.1, read on the forward strand.
ACGATCTTCTAGTTGAAGTTCATACGTTTTTTTATCTGAAACTTGTCATTACAGCAATAAGACAGGTAATCTAGGTAACTTGAGCACTCGAGTATTGTAAAATTTCTCTCTGCTTCAAATAACCCCCTTTCTTGCCGGAAGCTTTGCATTCTCGATTTTTTTCTTCGAGCTCCGTGATCTTTCACTGCTTCTTGCACCATGCAGAAGCGGAGATATTCAAACTTAATCGATGAAAGCCAACTAGTTCCTCTACTATTCAGCACTTAATTGTAGGAAGATTAAGAAGGGTAGGCGCGTAAGTATGGATTTCTGACTGCGTCGGTATGGGTCGTAATAGATTAACCAGCGAGGAGTTATACAATTACACCGGATATTATAGATGACTGGATAGAAATCTGTAACTTTAAGTGAATAGAACCGGTTTTTCTCTTGACTTCGATCTTACTTATTTCCGATTTCGGCAGTTCTGAAGTTTCCATTAGCTCTATTTGACGAGTTGAAACTCAAAATAGACAGATCACTGCCCCTCGACTTTTTGTTATGTTTATTCCGAAGCCAGTATTAGACCCCGTTTATATGAGACCGGATCCATTTGGGAGCGAATCCGTTTGGATCCGTACTCGTTTCTTGCAGGCGTTTACACGGGTACGGATCCAAAGTTGACATGCGTTTAGACGAGATCGGAACCATTTGGATCCTCTGCAAAGCTCATGTGCCGGAAATCCTTTATATGACTTTTGTGGGAAGAGTAGACCTGCTGAAGTTGTAAACACTGAGCTGCACTGTTGATCTCGCTCTAGTTTAGTTCTTTCTTTTCATCAAGAGTGACATGGATTCAGATAAACGAAGTTCGTTTGCCACAAGTATCACTTCAGACATATCGTACGGAATGTACCTCATACTGGAAATTGTGTAACCTAAATTTCGATCAGAGCCCATGTGGGTCCGATCCCAAGCGTTTACATGAGACCTGTGTGGTACCGGAGCCGAACGAGACCAGTTTTCAAAGCCATCTCAAACGAGTACGGATAGTCTGGGTACGGATCCATTTGGATCCACTCTCGTGTAAACACGGTCTTAGAAGACGAAATACAATTTATATAAGGGCATGCAATTCAATGGATTCGTTAACTGTACAAAGCGATTGTCTAGTTTTTGGTTCATCCGGTAAAAGAAGTTCCGTTGACATGAACTAATCGTTTGCAGCAGAAGTGAGAAACTCTTTGCTTTTGATCGAAAATTGATTACATTTAAAAGACCATTTGATCAATCTGGTTAAAAATTGGACAGTGTGATAATCGATGACAAATTCCCAACGTTAACAAATCACTGCTACTGCATGGTCGCTAGGATATTTCAAGATAAGCTCTGGTGTTGCACTCGAATTATTAGCGTCCAACTGCCATTATGGTTTGAGGTACCGCACTTAATCACATGCTATAGTCGTCATGATGGCCTACAAAATGTTGCCATTTAAACAAGTTATGTTCATGCCCGAGGATAAAAACAGCTCCTTGACACAAAAGTTTTCATAAAGCCTATGCTTTTCTACAGTATCAGTCTTCCCACAAAATTCATCTCATAACAGACCTGCTTCAATGTCGCCATCATTTCAGAGATTATCGGCGCTACTACAGTTTCGTTCAGAAATCTCCGAAAATGTGATTCAAATAATATAGAACTTAAAGAAAAGCAATAAAACATACAAACAACTCAAGGAAAGTAAATATACATCTCTTGCTTACCTTTTATTCATTAAATGCAGACATGGACTTCTAAATATTAATATTTAGAAGTCCATGATACAGCTTTATGTATACCCATACTGCATATTACGATTCCAACACGAGTGCAACAGCTGGTCATTACGGGGTTAATATCAGCAGGGGTGCCGAACGCAACACACTTTATCCATCGGTTACAGAAAGCCACATGAAGAGAGAGGCAGTCGACGTAACATCTTTACGGCCAAACCCCGTCTATCTCAATGATATCGACCCCCGTCACGAGGAAGGTCTATCTTCTCCTTAGCAAATCGAGAGGGAATTTTTGTATCCTACATATAAGTTCGATTTTGTTATGGCCAAATTTTGGGTGATTACAGAAGTAGAGTGAGGGTACGAAGCTCCAGTAGCTATCAGATATTTGTTAGTCCTATACCGAGCAGCCAATGTTTGCTCTTGATTCTCCAAACGAGTTAACGTTGAATACTCCTAGCGGAACAAGTTGACAAGCCGCAGAAGGACCTCTATAATACGTAGATATCTATTGGTTTACCTTAAGTACAATAAAATATCTTGGTTAGTGAAGGGATCACTCTTTATGCAATCTTCTTTGAAGTGTCTTGAAAATATGCGTACATTTTCCATGTCCAACCCACCCCCCAAACTCCAGCAAAAGTACTAACCACCTTCTAAAGAGATTCTTTTGCATTCAGTAACTTGCTATTTTGAGTTTATTTGCGTTTTAAGGTGGTTTCAAATCTAGTTAGGACACACTACGCCTTGTAATGTGTATTATTAGTAAAATAACGTCATCTTCTTGCCCCCCCCGCCCCCCCGACAGTTTTCTAGATTTTCTAGATATGCCACTGTCTCCGAATACATTTTAAAAGGTAGTTTATTATAAGATAGGGAATATTGTCGCGGAATTCTGCATTCGTCCAAACATTACACTGTATTGATTTGGGTAACTTTTAAAACCCTCAGTCAGGGCCGTAGTGACTGGGGAGCAGGGACCTAGGAGACGTGTCCTCCATGCTTGTCCAAAGTAGTGTCATTTGTAAAAAATCTACTGGATAGATTTTGTTCGTTTAAACGTTACATACCCCGTCCCCTTTTTAAAGAATCGTTGCTATAACCCAGCTATGTTACCTGATGTTTAAAAAGCTTTTCACTGTTTCCTTTAAATAAGATTGGGTGCAACATAAATTGCGGGTAGGGGTGGAAATTTTTAGAATTACAATTTGCCCCCCCCCCCCCTTCCTCCAATAGAGCACTGGAGAGTATGTCATGCCTGTTAGCACAGGATGACGACGTTAAGTACTTTGTGGAATACTCTCGATTTTGTGATTTACGGTACGGAAAGTCCATGATCAAACTCCTTTTCTCAGCTTCAGAAGAGCAAGAATGTCTCCAAATAATATCAGGGTGTTTTTGGACAGAATCGCATAACAGAAGAATTATTTTACATTAATAAGGAAGGTATAATACTTACCTTGAAGTCTAGTAGGT
>JAAAKL020011876.1:0-13393 GCA_010016065.2 Carybdea cf. marsupialis auct. non (Linnaeus, 1758)
CATGAATCAAATTATTTTTTTCCAAACCAAGGCAAGGAGTGAAGTTACAACTTAACACATTCAGAAAATCGATAAAAGTTGCTTGGCGACATAAAATACTAGAGCAACCTTTGGTCAGCTTTGCTCAGAAGTGCAAACTTTCCAGACCGACGGAGTGCTGCAGAAGCAACACTTAGATTTTAATTCTTCGCCACAGATTGAATGCTGCAGTTGTCAAATTCTCAAAACATTAAAAACGGCATGTCTCAAAATGAATAAAATAGGATTATAAATACAAATACATAAAACAAATAATATCGAACAGTTCGTGGTAAAGAACTGCAGTAAGGAGCGATCCGGCTCAATAGTAAACGAAACTTTAAAAAAATGGGATTTTGATACTAATAGGGGTGGATGCCCCCCCGCACCTCGTATTTTCCCAAAATGCATCTGATAGAAATTTTGAAATGGCCATTTGTTGTCGAAGAAACTTCGACAACATCTCATTCGATTGGAAATTGAAAGAGTCAGTTCCCTCTTTAATAGACAAAAGTGATTGGAGGGCAACTAACCCTCCTCCCACGTCCACCACTTCCCCAAACACGTGCAATAAAAATTTTGAGATAGCCATTTTTTTCAACGTAATTGAAAGGTCTGGAAATTATACCTTTGAGGATGACAATCCCCCACAGCCCTCGGGACAAGGATTGTGAGTTATGTCCTGGGGACATTGAATGTATATATAGAAAGGGTGGTCGAAGGGGGCTCATTGGAATCGTAATCAGAAGCTCTAGTGACATTTTTAAGATTCAGAGTGATCGGAGGGTTGATATTCCCCCAGACCTCGTATTTCCCGAAATTCATCTGATAGAAATTTTAATAGTGTAAAGTGGCTGGGTGGTGGCATAACTAACTTACAGTTTAAAACCCACAGGGAGCTACGAGCACATAACATTCAAGCAATCACTTATCAGAACAATCGTAGTCGTTGTTCGTAGGTTTGTTTTCTGATAAATTGTAAACAACAGCGATCTCTGAAAAAAGCTGGATCGAGCATCTTCCGTTTCGAAGAGAGGTAGGTCGTTGAACGCCACTTTAGTTCCTATCAAACAAGCTTATAAACAATATCACACGACACTGTGGACTTCCCCGCGGCATTTCAACTTTTGGGCGCTAGTATCACTTATCTTTAGAAACGCTGGATGGAGCATCTTCCGTCTCTAAGTGAGGTCAGTCGTTGAACGCCATTTTAGTTCACATTAAACAAAGCTTATAAACAATGTTACCTAACACGACGTACCTTCCCGCGCTATTTTAACTTACGGGGACTAGTATTCGTGACAACACTTCTTCACTGTTGGAAACAATGGGAAGCTAGACCCAGTCTTTTTAGAGATCAGCAGTATATATAGCATCATTTTGAAGAATTTTGTAAGGTGACTCGGTGATGATGCTGATGAAAAAAGAAAATAAAAAATCATCTTTCAGCGGCCAAAGAGAAGGAGAGCGGAAATGCATTCACTGACATTAAATCTCGGAAGTTACAACTCAGAATTTAAAATTGCGGGGGGGGGGGGGGGGGGCCACGGGGATTTACCCGCTTGGCGAAGTACCGGCTTCAGAAGAATCTAGCCATACAAATAAAACTAACACTCGAGTCGCTTAAACCTTATTCAAAGATTCCAAATGCAAGAGATATATCTATAGTCTCTTCACTACACTACTACAGATCGTTAAAACTTGCATACCATTTTAATTTATAACAATACAAACTCTACATTAAAATATATTAAAGATTAAAACTGTCTAACTGTAACATTTCCCTCTTTTAAATATCCTCAAATTTCTTAAACAAGTTATTTATTTAAAGTAATCACCATTCTTGATAGACGAGCCTAGAATACATTGCGACTAGTTTTCACTACCACGAAATCTCTAATCGTCCACTTCTACCCGTTTCATTAAACTCCTGTTGTACTTCCCGAGCTTTGTATTTCCCGAGCTTTGCATTTCGCCCAGAACAGTCCCTCTTGACTTGCATTGATGAAATCCACTCTCACAAAATTTGCCGCTACACTTTTAACACTTCCTTTGCCTCTTTTTTCAACTCTTGAACATCAACAACCTCAGGTAATACTTCCTTCAACCAATTACTAGCTTTATCACAGATTAAAGCAATCTCTAAACGTACGTTGGAAAATCGACCAGAACTCAACCAAACTAAAGCAAGCACAGTTGCCCACACAGTTCCAGGTTCTGGAAGATTCTTCAAATATATCGGCATGCTCTTTTCTAACACTTCCACGTCGACAGCAAACTCGGTGGCAACTCGTGGTATGAGCGGCCAACTGCCATTCACTGACTGCAATCTCACAAGCTCAATATGGCTACTGCCACAGGATACGGAGGCGCTTTGTTCTGCTGCTTCCTTTATACTTCCGAACGCTTCCAGATCTTCCTTCCTGGACTTATCCCCATTTTCGGACTTGTCTTCCTCTATATACTTACTCGCATCTACGCTCTTATCCTCCTCCCCAGACTTATCCTTCTTTCCGTACTTAGAGTCCTTGCTACGTCGATTTTTCAATAATCTGTTACGATTAGATTTCGATGATCCTGCGTCTCCAGATGAAGAAGAACTGGACTTTTTGAAAAATCGGAATGGGTTGGGGAAAGAAAAAAAGGATTTCCTCTGCCAATACTTTACACTTTGTGAATGTGTACACCCTAGACTAAGCGTCATTAGGTTATTTCCAGCTTCTTCAAAGCCCTGTATAAATAACGGCCCGCTTACTGGTTCTTTGCTATTCTCATCTACCCCAACGTACGCTGTCAAATTAGAGAGAACTCCTGATTCCATACTCAACTTAATGATTTCCTCTTCGTTTACACCTCCTTGGCTAGTGTCTTCAAATTGCGATGCGATTAGCTCCTTGGCAGCACATCGATGAACTGTTTGGTCCATCAATGATGTTTCTCTTTCCCCGTTTAGCTCCAGAACATCCTCATGTTTTACCCCATCCACTTCAAAACGTAGAGTAATTGCTCCTTTCTTGCTAAAACCTGTCTGTCCTTTTACCTCAGCAAATACGGCTAAACAATCACGATGGGCTGTGATAGATACGGTTGCCGGAATTTGAACTATTCCTCCATCTTCAGATATGTCCCACTTGATGTTGATGTTGTTCATGGTAGGACAACTCGCCAATTTCAGTAAGGAGATAACCTGAATCAATACAATAGATAATGGCGCACGTTATCCGCAAGAAATTTATGTTGAGACCCGCGCGGTTCGATAATTCAGTGAATTCACATCACGTCTAACCTCCACTAAACTTCCAGAATTATACCGCGCGTCCTTCTTTAAGCTACATACAAGCCTACACCATAGCCATCTGCCAAACTTTTACTTACAGTTCACTTCAAACAATTGTTCGCCGCAAACTTGCGGAATGCTACAAAATGCACGCTTTGGAATCATGCAAACAATTTACGGTCATCCAACCAATCAGATCACTCCACATCTTGTCATGTGACCATTGACCTTTACTATCTTTATTTGACTTTACCAATACATCATAGTCGATATCACTATTCCTCAACCTTTTCTGACACACGGCTCATTTCTTAACTCTAGCGGCAACCTACTGACCAAAATCGTTGAATATGATGCTCTGCACTCTTTTGCTAATAATTTTAGGGGTACGGGCGGATGAGTCTAGTTGTATTTTTTGTATAAAAAATCTCCAATCTGATAGCATAAGCATTATCATCATACCACCCCTTATGTAAGAGCATTACTGAATTACCACTTTCCTTTTTCGAACAAGACTGTCAAATTATTTACTGTTGTGATGATGTTACTTTTCAAACGCTATTCCTTCAAACACGTGCTCAAAATACATTAAGGAGTATCAATGTCCGCGCAAACCCATTCAATATAATATCGGCGCGGGCACAACATACGCGAGTTCCGCAGAAGACTCTGTTGTGAAATATAACATGTGATGTTGTCCCCTGCAACGAGAACTGAGAAAACATCGACTATGTGAGAACCACTGATCTCTAAGAAACACTGGATGGAACATCTTCCGTCTCAAAAAGTAAACAATACTACCCAACATGGCGGACCTTTCCGCGCTATTTTCACTTTTGGGGACTAGTATTCGTGAACACACTTCTTCGCTGTTGGAAACAATGGGATTGCTAAATCCAGTCTTTTTTGGAGATCAGTGGTCAGAGCACGTTCGTAAGGAGAACAGAATACCCCCCCATGACTGCATGGTTACTACTCTTAAGTGCCTATTAGAGAAGACAGAAGAATTGCTTTCGTTCTTACATTCTTCTAACTCGGCACATTCTATAACAACTCCAGTACCACAATCTTCACTGACACCATCACAACATTTACCACCAAAGCCCACTGATTCATTTGTGTCTGCAGAATAGAGGAGTTCGTGGGGAGATGAGTGCCGCTCCCCTACAGAAGCAAAAACTAACATTTCGCCATACGAACTAGTTGTAATATACGGCATTTCACAGCACACGGCATCTGTCTTAGGCAACGATATGTGTCAAGGTTTGACATGCATGCAAGAGATTCCGTAAGTAAATCCTCACAATATAGTGGCGACTGACAACCTAGACAAAGTAAGGCACACTACACTGCCTCCTGGCTACTTTCATATACTCTAGCATACACAGTCATATTTGACAACACTCCCGATACATTACTTAAATCAATATTATCATCCTTGCTCCCCACCCCCCTTCATCACTCTCTCCACACATTGACGCAATCAATACGTTAGCAGCACAACGATGAACCGATTTGCCTGGCGTGGGCGATTCCATTTCCCACTTACATTTAATAATATTTTCTTCCTTTACATCGAACAGGTTAAAACTTAACGTAATTTTCCCATCCTTTATGTCATCCTTATTATTCTTGAGTTCTGCAAAAACGTTTAGGCAATCCTTAGGGGATCTAGAAGGCAATATTTTTGGACCTTGCATGATTACTCCACTTTTTGATATGTCCCATTTTAAATTGATATCTTTAATGACTGGACAATTTGCCAACTCAAGTAAGGAGATCGCCTAAATCAAAGTATTTATTACCGCTCGTGAATTTCATACAATATGCGCTGGCACTGTCATTTATTGTATGAACTTCACGCAATGTCCATACACAAAACATGATCTTGATCGGAAATACAAACCCATGAAATAACAAGTAGTTTAAGAACATTATCGATCCTATCCTTAACGGGCAACAGTTCCTAAAGCGAGAAACCTTATGCAGAGGAAAAGTGTGACGTCACGATTTTGAAAATGTTTGAATTATGGGAAAGAACATCAATTTTAAGGTTTCTCTATTAGTAAAAACGTCAATGGCCAAAATTGAGAGTGTTGCTCTTTCCCACTACCGAGATATCAGCTTCCAAAGTTTTAAATCTCTCTAACAAAACCTAATTATTTGATGCTGGATCCTAACTTGAGGATCCCAAGGAATTTTAATAGAGTTTTGACCGTAGGCTTTTGAAATTCAAACTCCTCTACTATAAACACTACATAAACTACAGGTCTGTTATTTTGGGAAACAGCCTATTCCACGGTTGCCTTTAGATATCGAGTCAAATCTTATTATTTCCAAAAATTTCTATTTGTGACGTCATCACTTTTCCTCCGCATTGATAAACAAGTCTAACATCTAGTTGTAGTTTTTTTTGTGTGTTTAAATCCTTCACTCAATACAAGGCAAGGTTCCCCCTTCAAGGTATTGAGCTACTGTGCAAGACGTGGAGATAAAAAGTAGATAAAAAATATTAAAGATTTTAAGATAGCCATGTGATAAGATCATAAGTAAGAGGAAAGCAGTCTGAAGACAGATAATTCCACATTTTGGAAGTCCTTGGGAAGAAACTGTTGGCATAGAAAATGTTCTGTTTGTTTTAGGAATACAAACAGAAAACTCACGCAGAGACCCAGCATACCGAGTGGACCTTGCCCTGATGAGGGGAAGAGGAACCAACTCAGCCAACTCAGAAGAAAACTTACCAAAGTAGTACCTGTTGAAAAGACTTCAAGATGCAACATCTGTACAGTGAGACAGAAGTTGAAGTGTGCAGGCCAGTTCAGGGTCAACAGTACAAGAAATTCGTTTTTGGAGCCGTTCAAATATGGGAACAGTTTCACAGTTTCAAAACCTGACTACGAATTTGAAGACATTACCTCCCAGTATGAGGAAGAAAAATGTACAACACATGCCAGGAAACAGTAGCTTCTAATGGGAAGCGCCTAAATTATTTATTCAAGAAATACGAACAGGAATATTACGTTTATGGAGATAGCGATCCTTAGGGAGAGGGAGGGGGAGGCAGAGGCGTAAGGAGTATATGTCAAGGGGCATAAAGCTGGAGATGATAGAAAATGTTCGGCTAACGAATGAAAGTACAGGTTTTTGGTAAACTAGTTTGGAAAATGTACCATTAATTTGGGGGGGGGGGGGGGCTAATAAGGACATCTAAAAACCGGAATACTCCTATTCAACATAAACTTAGTAGCGTTATCCAGACTTGAAATAAATCGGGAATAAAGAGGCATTCTCTGTAGTAAACATAGTAAAACAATTCGACATATCTCTTGCATTAAAATTAAGGGGAGAAAATGTAGATGGCGTGAAGAAAATGACAATAACAATGTCGTAGAAAGTGAGCATGTTGTTACTAAGATTAATAAGTGAGGTTGTTTATACTTTGCCGAGATGCTCCGGTTACAAAAAAGGAGGTGTTACGCGTTCAATTTGTTAAACTCCTGGATGAGTCATCCCATCCCATCCCCACGCATCTTTAGGGCATTGCCATCAGTATTAGCATTCAGTTCATGTTATTTAAAATTAATTGCAAATTTGAATATCGATATGTAAGCTTCCCATGTGACACATTCTATGTGACGCATTCTATGTGACGCACAATGGTTAACATTAATTTAATGCATTCCATGTCACACATACCACGAGACACATTCCAATGTAATACCCTCAATGCAACGCATAGCACGTAATGTATACCATGTAACACATAGTAACACATTTCAATGTAATGCACTCCCTGTAACGCATAGCACGTAACGCATACCATGTAATGCATACCATGTAACACATTCCAATGTGATGCATTCCATGTCACGCATTGCACGTAACACATTTCAATCTAATGCGCTCCATGTAACGCACAGCATGTACAGCATAGCATGTACCGCATACCATACAACACATTACAATGTCATGCACCCCACATAATATCATCTAAAGTATTGCACTCCATACCATGCATACCACGTAACACATTCCAACGTGACATATCCCCTTTTTGGTATCGGGTCACATTTTGAGGCATAACAATCCTTATCAACTGAATTCACACTCACTCACTAATCCTCGAGCACCGTGCGGTGCGTAGAGCCAAATTGCAACACAAGTGTTTGCCAGTGCTGACAATCGGCAGCGAGCTGCTCCGCTTGAGATAAAGGCACTCCACAGGATCGCAGATCTTTGGCGACGACATCCAGCCATCGAGTGCGAGGTGCGCCTTGAATCCATGATTGGATAAAAATCAACTTTGTTCTGGCCTTTTGATATGAACGACAAGAACCGTGTTGCAAGATTGGTCACATATCTCACCTCGTCCTAAGTGCGCAATGTCGCTCAATACAAGATACAAGATCATCCGATACGATTTTTTTACAAATAGCTGTTGTTCGCGAATTGCGTCACGAAAAGGAGTCCCGGGTTTCCAATGAGTTGACATCCCAAGGTTTAATTGTGTCAGCTCTACACAAGGAATGCTTCCCTCTACATCTTAAATTATGGCATTCTGTCTTAAACTCTCTTCCAAGAAATATCAATAATTTTACATCACGTTACCTTAACAATACCCTTCCTACGCTCAAGAACCTGGTTCTTTGGAACAAATCTGCGAACTCTCTTCGTTACGCTTGCCATTGTCCTCAAACTCTCCAGCACGTTGTCTCTGGCTGCAAAGTTCATCTTAACGAAGGCCGCTACAATTGGCGTCACGATTCCGTTTTAAAAGTTATGGCCGATTTCCTCCGTTCAGCTGACCAAGACATAGACCTCTGCAGTGATGTGGATGGGTTTCAATCTCCTTCAATCCTATCTGCTCCTCAATTGCGCCCTGATCTTATAGTAATAAAAGACAGAGAGCTCTTCGTTGTCGAACTTACTGTTGGATTTGAAACAAATTAAGTGAAAACTTTGACCGTAAATCTTTAAACTATGAATCATTGAGCAGAAAATTCCAAAATGACTATAACTATTGCTTCGTCAATCTAAGTATGAGTTCTATTGGTGGCATTCCTAAGAACAGTAAATGCTTCATAGACATGCCGAGTAATCTCGATGTATCTAATAGCGAGATTATTTTTAGACGATTTCTTGTATTATCCGCACAACTTACTTAAGTTTTTGTAAACGTGATTCAGAATGGTGCAACCCGGATTTACTTATTTGGTAATTTTGTTCTGTAGGCGCGACCATATCATAATCATTTGAATCATTGTTGATGTGAGTATTCAAATGTAACATAGTATGATAAGAAAATACATCTCAAGTTTGAAAGAAAAAAAAATTATTATCATTATCATTATTATTATTATTATTATTTGCTTGTTGCTTTGGATACAAAAGTTGTACGATTGGTAATTTACAGCCCAACCTGGGAGCAGTCTGTAACAACAACTTGGGTATCAAATTCTGAAGGGTGCACAAGTGTATGAGCATGGTATCAAAACACGCTTTAATTCGAAGAGCATAACTGCGTTAACCTTCCAAATACTACATTTGCGATGCAATAAAACAAAAAAAACACAACAATCCCCATTCTTTCCGGTTCAAAAGCCAATGAATTCATATCTTCAAGACTGCTCTTGCTTCTTGTTTCAACATGTCAACATCTGAACCAATAGGAAGTGCTTCCTTTAACCAATCGGATGCCTTCTCACAAATCAGCGTTAACTCTGCACGAGCATCCGCAAACTGTTCAGAACTTAACCAAACTAATACAAGCACCGTTGCCCACACCATTTTAAAGTCCGGATAATTCTCCAGATATTGCAGGGCAGTCTTTTCCAATGCAGGTAAGTCAACACCAAGCTCCATGGCCAAGGAAGATGTTAGTGACCAACTACCATCCACAGACTGCATGCGCACGATAGTGAGGTGCCTACTTGAGGACGACGAACGTTTTAGGCTCTGGCATTTTTCGCTCTCCTCGCATTCTTCCTCCATCTGCTCGCATTCGTCCTCCATCTCCTCCCATTCTTCCTCGATCTCACAAGGCTGATCGGCACCATCACACAAAAGTGCACTGTCCCTATGGATTTCATTTTCATAAAATCCATTCTCATCGTCAAAACACAAGCAATCTACATCAAAAATGTCTGAGGTAGGCTCCCCCATAAGCATGTCTTCTGAACACATATGCGAGTGCAAACCCCGACGAACTAAGGCACCTTTTACAGGCTCCTTGCTATAGTCGTCTACGCCAACATACGCAGTCACATATGACAGCACACCTGATGTCTTACTCAACTCAATAATATCTCTCTTGTTTCCATCTCCTTCATCCATCTCTTTTTCACATAGAGATGCAATCAATACCTTTGCAGCACACCGATGAATTGACCTAGCAACAAGCACAGATGCCTCTATTCTCTTTATCTGAACAATTTTTGTAAGCTTCTTATCGTCTAGATCAAAGCTTAGTGTTACTGTTCCTTGCTTCTCGAAATGCTCGTGTCCTTTAACTTCTGCAAACGATGTTAAGCAATCCCCATGAGATATAAATGGCAACGTTGCGGGAATTTGATGGATTATTCCACTTCCTGGTATCTCCCATTTCAGACTGACATCCTTCATGGTTGGATAACTTGCAAATTTCAGCAACAAGATTACCTGAATCAAGGTAATAAATTGATCTTTGTTACCCTTAACGGAATTTAAGAGTCAAACAACATTTCCTTCGTTTTCTATCGTTATGCGGTGAAAGAAGAAGAAGAAAGAAGAAAAGGAGAAGAAAATGGAGAAGAAAATGAAGAACGAAAAGAAAGTGGAGAAGGAAAAGAGAGTATAGAACGAAAAGAGAGTAGAGAAGGAAAAGAAAGGAGAGAAGAAAGAGAATGGAGAAAAGGAAAAGGAAGGACAAAAGGAAAAGGAAGGAGAAAAGGAGAAGAAAGGAGAAAAGAAGAAGAAAGGAGAGAAGGAGAAGAAAGAAGAGAAGAAGAAGAAGAAAGGAGAGAAGGAGAAGAAAGAAGAGAAGGAGAAGAAAGGAGAGAAGGAGAAGAAAGGAGAGATGAAGAAGAAAGAACAGAAAGAAAAGAAGGGCGAGAAGGAAAAGAAAGGAGAGAAGGAGAAAAACGTAGAGAAGAAAAAGAAAGAAAGAAGGAGAAGAAAGGAGAGAAGGAGAAAAAAGGAGAGAAGGAAAAGAAAGAGAAAGAAAAGAAAGAGAAAGAAGAGAAGGACAAGAAAGGAGAGGAGAAGGGAGCAGAAAAGGAAGAGAAAGGAAAGAAGGAAAAGAAAGGAGAGAAGGAAAAGAAAGGAGAGAAGGAAAATAAAGGAGAGAAGGAGAAGAAGGAGAAAAGGAGTTTTAAAATTTCTCTATTTTTCTTTAATTCATAACAAATCGTTGAAACTGTCTGCCTTACAAAAGCCATTTGGGGAAAAGTTCTCGTTTTCTCGCGATGTTAAAAGAACTGAGGTATATTGATAGTCTAGCGTACTTTGTTACAAAGGGTTGTATAGTGGCACCACTGAGAAGTAGGTGAGAGGTAAGTGCACAAGTGCCTGTATTTGCAAAACCGAAACTCTGCAACCCCCTTCCGCTAATTTACAATCGACATCGGCAACGACATGGACATGAACAAGGACAAGCCTTACGCCGCAGTAGGAACCATGCTTCATGGAAACTCTGCTAAAGGTAAATTTGTGATTTAAAACATACCTATAGCTTAAAAATCACAATAAAGATAAGAAAATAGTCAAATGTTTAAAATAAATCTAGTACTTTGGCTTCCCATACACGCAATAGCTTCTCTTGAAGGTATTAGCTCCCGATACTCCACCGGTGGACATTGCATCCACATCTACGCAATTCTCGAGACCAGGTTCTCCACGCCATGCGACTTGACCATGGACAACCGTCCGACCATCATTCTGTCCACATTCCTTCCATAGTTGAGAGCTGGACGCGATGTCCATCGGTGGGTTATCGGGAGCTGATGTGGCGACTAGTGAAAAGTGAACTTTGTTATCACCGGGTCACCATAGCTCAGTTAGTAGGGCATCACGCCGCGAATGGGTTGGTCCCGTGTTCGAATTCCGGTGGTGACATTTTTCGGAACCATCCATATAACAAGTGAACCCGCGTCCCTTCAAAATTTTAGCTTTCATTACTTCTTGGGTCTTAATTTCCAGTTTGTAAGTGACAAATGAGTACTTTAAAACATTTCTCCTGTTGCTCCCCTCTCTCAAGATATATTTCTGGTTGCTACGTCACTGTATCTATAAATTTAAACCTCCAAGAAGAAACTCGAGGGTTACCATAATAGCAAGCTAGAGAAGAAATAGCAAACAAAAGTTTCGAATGCATTAAATAATAAAATACTTATATATTGAATATCTTAATCTTTTTACAAATTGTACTGGTTTGATCTATTTCGTAACCTTAATCTTAACCAATTAATCATGCTAAAATATCCCGATGGGCCTTACCATATTCTCCTTCTCTTCTTTCTTCTCCTTCTCCCCTTTCTTTTCCTTGCTCTTCTTTCTCCTCCTTCTCCCCTTTCTTTTCCTTCTCCTTTTTCTTCTCCTCCCATTTCTTTCCTTCTGGTCTCTTCTTACTTTTCTTCTCTCCCTTCCTTTCCTTCTGTCCTTCTTCTCAATCTCTCCTTTCTTTTCCTTCTCTCTTTTCCTTTCCTTCTGTTCTTTCTTCTCCATCTCTCCCTTATTTCCTTCTCTCTTTTCTTCTCCTTCCCCCTTCCTTTTCCTTCTGGTCTTTCTTCTCTATCTCTTCTTACTTTTCCTTCTCTCCCTTCTGCCTTTTTCTCAATCTCTCCTTTCTTTTCCTTCTCTCTTTTCCTTTCCTTCTCTTCTTTCTTCTCCATCTCTCTTTTTCTCCCTCTCTTCTTTCTTCTCCTTCATGCCCTCATACACCACTATTATTACAGTTCCCTCATCTCCCTCATCATCATTATCATTAACATCATAAACAGCAAGGGCATCTTCATCGTTCTCCATTCATAGTCATTATCTTGTGATCATAATTATCTCAGAATCATTGTCACCGTCTCATAACCACCATCATCGTCCTCCTACACTCATCAAGACTATCTTCCAACAATCAAATGTACTCTCACACCCCTAACGATCAATTGTTGCCTCCGCCCATCCCTGGAAAAACAAACTTTCCAGGTCATTCTCATTCCATGCTCATCATCAATCAATGTCTCATTAAATACATTAGTATCGACGTTAAAACAGAGAAAAGGCAGAAAGGGCACTCGACATTTCAGCCCTTAATAAAAATCTATCTGTGCCTGTATAGAAAAGATACCTCGTTAACGAGGCATGCGGCGTTCACCGTTGACGTAAAACATGAGCACAGTGCCACAAAACGTGTTGCTAAGGCAACCGATACTCCATTTATTTACTATCTTGGTTCACAAGATGATTACTACAATCAATCAATCAATCAATCAATACAATCCAGGTCTGATATTAAAAGTTTTGAAAAGATGAGAATGTGACTATCTTCCACAGGCAGGACACGATGCACATCGTTTACAGTTTCAAATCTTGTCTCGAATTGAAAATGAGACTTAAGTGATAAGGTATAAAACCTTCTAAACAAGACTCTACAGTCAACGGACGCTACTGTCCATTCTGCCTTCTCTCAATTCTGTAGTGCAGCTTCAAATAGGAAAAACACATACGCTCAATTCTTTTATCTTCCAAACTTCGAAATTAAGCGTATGAAATGCTCTTCTAGTACATATGACCTATGACCCTGATACCGTAGGGGGATAGCCAACCTCACGAATATGCTGAGGTAAGGGGGAGGGGTATTTCCGACACATATTATGAAGCTCGCATGTATAGAATATCAAACAGATATGCAATAACTGTTGATAAAGCGAGTCTTCCACAAGCAAAGGAAACTTTAAAGCACCAAGAGGGGTGGAGAACTATTGGGTGTGACGGGGTAAGAGTATTTACGGTGCTTCAGGCATGCTTAATACCAAAGCTGTAATAAATCCTCCAAATTTGGTGTGAACAGAGATTCGATCACTCCAAAAACTGACAAGATTTGTGCCACACGAACAACTGCGTCAT
>JAAAKL020011877.1:0-13392 GCA_010016065.2 Carybdea cf. marsupialis auct. non (Linnaeus, 1758)
AGCACTGGGGACGCATTGTTCTTCAACAAACAACTGGAGTATTGGGAGCTGAAACCCTCCTAGGTAGTCCGGCCGGGAGCCCCGGGAAAGTATAAAATCTTGCAAAATATGACATTTTATGCTCAGACTAGACATATCCTAACTTAACAATATACCTAGCAATATATTTTTAATAGATTATAAAGAAGTGGAAAAAATTTATCCTGTGTAGAATATCGGCATAGGTAAAAAATGAAATCACTATTGCTTCGATTCTGTTACTTGGATAGATTTCTATTTTATCTCCAAGTTAAACCGTCTACGATGAATCTCATTAATGGTATCAAAATGTGTTCGGCGCATGTTACGAAATTAGTGGCGATTCCAACTAAATTCAAATCATCAGTTCGGTCCTTGTGTACATGAAGCATCATGGTTCACCTCAGCCAATACCGTTTCACCGCACTGTGCAAAAATTATAGTGATCTTCGCACAGAGAAGACGGAGTGCTCATTTTTAGCGTTTGTCCTTTTTGTAGCCGAAACAAGGACAAACATTTTCATTTGTCTAACTTGAGACATAGAGGATTTCATGCCAGAAGACAATGCCTGAAGATTTTCTTTGATGCTGGAAAACGTAACGCTCCCGGTAAATTTGAAACTTTCAGAGAAAGAAACAAGCTTTTTTCTGAAAATCGTTCCCTTGAAATCTGTATTCTAAAAGTTAATCCCTCGAGTTAACTGCTCTGAGTAATTCTCTTTCTCCCTTGCTTTCATGAGCACTTATTCCAACATTGAGTAGACTTGCAAATCTTCTTGGTTGAACCTCTTTCGGTACAGTTGATTACTATGTTTAAAACCTTTATGTAGTATTCTGGATAAATCTACTGTCGCTTCCTACTTACCTAATTCGATAGCCGAAATACTTAGTCAAATTCTTTTGACGTTTCCTTTTTCTGGGAGTTGTTTGACCGTCAATTCCGAACCTCTCGGCATTTCTTAGCAACTTGAACAGAAGCAAGTAGAAATTGTTACAATTTCACAAGATTTTAATCGTTTTTTCGGTAGTTTTGGCAATACAACGACCACAGTAGATAGTTGCAAAGATTTGCTCAAGTAATCACAATGACCAAGAATCAATTTTACTATTCCGCTCGAACAGACAGATGAATGTTCACCATATGTGAAGCCAAGTCGATTCTTAAAAGTAGGCATCGACCAGGCAAAACAAGTATCGGTTTTGTATCGGAATGTTAATGGCGGCGATGAAAAAATAATGAAATAAACAATCAATGTAAGCAGTGACAACCAAGCTTCAGTGCACATGAAAGAAAAATTGAATTATAGTTAGACTATGTGTGAAAAATATGCTATCGCTTTCGTATCTAAAGCTTTCTTTACAGCAATTATATTTACACTCGAAAAAAGTGGTGCTGCCATAGTCTCGCAAGCGCACCCATTCCTATGTCCCCTATGTTACCAAATTGTAAGATATAAACTATGTGCTGGAAGTAAACCTAGAGAGGATTTATATGTTAACGCGTCCATCATAGCCGATCTCACGGCTGGGTTGTCTTCTTTTTGTAATTTAATTTCCATAGCTATAGGTCATCTTTATAGGCGAGTGAATTTAGAACTCTGTCATTTCATGATTCTCACAATACTCTACGTTTCCGCAGTAATCAATGACGTAAAGTGAAAACACATCTACTTACGAACTGGGATTCCACGCTGGCTAACGATAATTTGATTGAAGTGCGGAGTGTAGACTAAGGCAACCTAAAAACAGGAAGAAGTGAATAAAGACGTAGAATTTTAAATCTATATGGACACGCACATTATTAACAGATGGTTTGAAGACACTAGGGGACTGTTTACATCTACAGATTTGTATGTGAATCTACCATTTCACATCTAGATATTATAATATGCAGATTTGTCTTCTACCTAAAGATCTGTCATTGAGACAAATGATGATCAAATCAGCTTCTTATGTAGTATGATGTCATATTTGCTGATGTCCAGATAATCATGTGAATTTGTGATGCAACATACTCGTTATATATCCAGTAATACACCTTAGGTGTAGCTTGCTTAAGATTGGTAATAATGAAGTGGAAGAAGAATGTACTGGGATATGAGTCTCACTTTCTATAAGGCGTGGTAGAAGGAGAACAACTTCAAAGACCTATTGCTCCTTTTCAGTACAATATTGGGTTTGCTCATTGGTATCGCATTGAAACTTATCTTTGCCTCCAATGGTTAGTGTTTAAAATCATTATTCCTTGAGATCATTTAATTTGAAAACGTTTTCTTTATGAGGGTCAAAAGTCTAGACGCTATTGAAATTGATAGCAAAGACAGTTTGTATTTCCATGAATAAATTTTCTTATGATCAATATTGATTCGAATCAACTGCTGATGTAAACTGATAGTATCTTACATACCGCAGAAGATGATGATGATAATAATAATAATAATAATAATAATAATAATAATAATACTTATATAGCGCTTATCACTATTTGTCACTAAGCACTTTACAGTAAGTCAATCTTAACAAGTAATATTTCCTATTTAATTAAAACAATAGGTAAAAAATATGTTTGAAGACTAAGTTCAAAATCTTGCACAGTTGTTGTATTCTTTATCTGATTTGGTAGCGAGTTCCAAAGGATTGGTGCGGCAATTCTAATCGTTCAATCTCCATAGGTTCCTAAAGTACTTACAAATACTAAGTTCCTAAATGACTTCACTGGATTAAGATGTCGAATATATAAAAATCCCATCACCTGTTATAAATTATTTGACAATAAGCATAATATAGCCTTTTATTTGCGTCTTTATCAATTGTTTCGGGGAAGCCTGGAGGGAGGATCATAACTATTTACAAAGCATTTGTGAAATAGCTGCAATACAGACATACTGACATTGGCGGAATTGAATGATGATTGTCAATACAATATTAAATGAAATAGGTGAGTTAAGGTTAAAAGTGGTCGCTTTTCCGAGCCTCATAGAGTGTCGTCTACAGATGTAAAAATTAAGGAACAGAAGAGTTTAAAGTACAAAAAATTTACAGGGAAGAGTTTTCATAACAAATATTTGGCGCGATGACCAAGGAAATCTACAGTTGTTTAAAGCCAACTTTGTTATTACATGAGACCTTTATTAACACAATTCCGACATTTTGCAAAGAGAGAAAATGAGGTAATGCAATAGCGTTAATTATTCAAATTGAAACTTGCTAGTTGATGTCTTCCAACGTTTAAAAATGTTTTATTATTTATTTTTAATTGGTATAGTAGTTTTAAATTATAAAACAAACGTATAATGTTAATTAGTGACTCTTTTTTTGTGTCCACTTGACACATAATGATTAAAATTATAGTTGCAGCAGCTGGGAGTTATTCGTTCGACCATCTAGCTAGTACTTCCTCTCCGTCTAGACTGATTCATGTTTAACGCCTATTATTTTTCAACACCAGTCTAGAAATCGTTTCAGCTGGGTTCTAATCCAGCTTGGCTCACTTTTTTGAGGGGTTATTCATCCACCTACTGTAGATAAGATTAATTCTTCTCACAAAATTCCTCTCTGTTTTAATGGCCAAAAAGTAATCAAGATAGTGCTAAGGAAAGTTGGGACAGCAAAACCGTAATTTTGCCATCAACTAGAGAGACAGATCAGGGACTCATCAAGAAAAGCTTACAAGACTTACAAAGGTATCTTCTACAAGGTGCTTTTGAGAGAGTGAAAGCACAGTAAGACAACTGCTTAAGGTAAAGGTTACAGCTACGAAAGTTATACATGCTCTGAGTTTCTTGAGGGTAAATTGTTACCGGTGATAAATTGTACTGCTCTATTTTTGAAACTGATCTTGCTATTTGCTATCAATAAAGGGTTTTTTTACATAAAAAGTAGTAAAAATGACCTTTCGTCCATCCAAACTGATGCTTTTTTCTGTTATCCCGAATGTCAGCAAAGCAGTAAATGTGGATACTAGTAGCAAACTGAAGGTCATCCATATGATTGTTATGACTTTTCCAAGAGGAGTTTTTGGTGCTTTATCTCCATATCTAGAATAAATATCATGATATTATATGCCAGAACAAATGATTACAATTAGTCGCTATAATTAAAGCAATGATTGTGATCTGTGTTGGAAATAAGGTCAGAGGGGTAGGAAGCCCGGGAAAGGTTACTGACCTACATCTAAAGACTGACGACGACTGTTTTGGCAAGTGATTAACAGTTCTTGTAGTCAATAAATTACCAATGCGACATTATTCGTTTTAGTCGAATAAAGGTAAGAGAAACTGTCCGAGATGCAGTAAGTGACTTTATACTTTGTAACCATTTATTAGAAATTTCTTTTGTAGAAGAATAAAGTTCTGATTGGTTTGTGTATGTTTATTTCAGATCAAATGACTACGAGAACAACTTGCATTACAACTTTAAGGTTTGCCTGGATTTGTTTTTCCCCTAATATTTAGTCCATACAATTGGCATCGTTATTAGAAGTTAGGTGTTTCGACGAGACAGCGGCCTCGTTGTTCTATATCAATACTGAGGGGTATTCGCATCGTTCAGAAAAATTAAGAGTTAGCTATTTATATAGCCATATAAATTAAGATGTCGGCAGTGAGAAAGAAACATGCAATCACAGGGATTCAAGCCGTGGACCCACTCAAACGTCGGATTATGCACTATCAACTAAAATACACTGCTTTCATACATGTAGAACCTGCAAGATACTTTTATTTTTATGATCGCCGCATTATCTCCATATCCTACTTTGGTGGATATCCAACCCTAAGCAAAATCTGGGATCACTGTAGCTTCTATGTTACATTCGGATAATAGGTATATCGTAGCTTCTAAAAGACATTGAATACATAAGAACAGTACATTCTCTTTCAAGCTACAACTGAAGACTGCAAGTGCTACAAAACATTAGGAGCAAATTGTAAAGGACCCAGATTTGAATTCTGAACCATCTCAATCATGGCTTGAACATTTGATAACAACATGGCAATTTTTAGAAAATCTGATATGATCAAATTGCTTATTGTCAAATCCCTTTAATAGTTACTAAAAGGTAATGGTAGCATCATAATGATGACAATATTCTATTTATTGTTAAACTCCATGACTATTCTAAAGCTGCAATGCAAAACTGTTAATCGGAACTGTATTTAGGATTTTTATGAGGTGACATCAATTTAGCACCGATAGGTTTCCGCGTTAACTTTATTGACTTGACTTAAATCTACTGCATAGTGTGTCATCTTTTAATTGTTCATATTCTGTCATTACAATGTGAGACTATGTCCAACCATCATGGAGCTGCTAATGGTATTAAAAGCAAGGGGTGAGGAGTGCTCGAATATTGAGCATTTTGGTTATATTGACTCACTTTTAGTGAGACTATTGCTATGTTATAACATAATGGAAAACTGATTTATTAAATTGGCATCAGACCCAACATTAACCACTCCATAATCTAAACATAACTCTTACTTGATGATTATTGCTTACTTAGTTTTATCCGATAATACAACTATCTTAAAATACTATATATATAGTTGATTATTTTTATCTGTCATAATTTCTGATAAGGTGATAAATATACTAACAAGCGATAAAGAATTATACGCCAAGAAGGAAATTGAAGTTCAGACAATATTTCGTTTATTTGTGACCTCTGGTCTGTTTGAACTTTTACCATTAAACACAAGAGCTTATAGTTTATTCAGGGAAATAAAACTCACCACCTTCAGGAAATAAACAAAGCTCATTTCATAAGCAGGGGAAACAACAGTGGTTTAGGTCAATTGAAGGAAGCTGCTCATATTAGGAATATGGACAGTTTTAATATAAGAATGGTGTCCATCTCACCGCTTCTGTACTTAGCCTTAAGATCCTTCAGTAGATTCTAGACACCCGTACGTCTAGCCATCATCTTTCTGTACAGTCATTTACAAAAGGGTTGCTTCTTGGTTTGCGTATTTTCTTTCACATTGATTAGTATAATTGTCGTCGCTTTGGTTTTTTACATGTATACACCGTATAATTTTCTATAATACTCTATTTACAATTATCATCATTATTGCTATTTTTATTTCCCTTATTTATTGATTTATAATAATTTTTTCCATACCTTTCCTTTCATTCAAGTTATTGATTGATTCAAATAGGTATTCTTCTTTGTATGGTCGCTACATTTTTGACCCACTCACTCGTCATATATGCCTATCTTTATCGTTATAGTACTACCCTCTCTTTGTTATATACTCGTTCCCAGTTCTTTTTAGCTAGGTCTCGACAATTTCATACCCTCGTTGGAAAGTACCATGTTACAGTTCCCGGATGAGCCAGTGTGTTATGTTGAAAACGCTTGTGTTTAACAGTAGTATTTTCAATAATCGTGACGACGTCAGAAATAGACGAAGCGTTGTCTGAAATATATATTTTTTTAGGCGTATTTGTTCTGTACATATGATAAGCATAAATTATCATAATTGCAAACTACGTAGATAAGCGGCCATTGGATGTCCGAGTTCTAAAAAACCTGGTTTTGCATTGTAAAATCTTGAAATACATTCACTATCTTTCCTTATATCTCCAATGCTACTTACTGCTATCTTCATGGCATTTGAAATATAAAAGGAGTCAACAGCTGTTATTTGTCTCCGGTCATTATAGAAATATTACAGAAGTAAGCTAAACTTTCTGTTAGGATATTTCTGACAAGAAATGATTTCTTAAAGTTAGTGTTAAGACCATCATAAAAAGTTTTGGAAAATTATTGCCTGCGTGTTAAAGATATTGAGAAACATCTCTTATCCTTGGGTCGAGAGTGGATATGCCAATATCGGATTGATAACAAGCGGGCTCCTCTATCACACTTCATTGTTTCCAAACCAATTTAATCTCTAAACCTCCTTTCCTTTCGTCAAATTCCCCTTTCCTCCTGTATGTTTCCAACTGAAGAGTCATTCCATGATGAAGCAGTAACTTATTTATGGGTCCAGTCACTTCTTTGATGGCAGCACAATGGTCAGGATTCAGGGTGTTCTAGTGTGAGACGAGTCAGATGAATGAACTAGGTCATTTTCTTAGAATCAATCTGAAAAATGGTACTGAGCAATAAGACAGATTTGAAAGAGTAAGCAAAGCAAATGGATTGACTTTTTTAAAGCAATGTTGCTAGATTGTATTTATTATGAGATATGCACACGTTAAAAATCAATGAAGGAGTTGTAAAGAGTCTTTGCGTTTTATTATCTAAGCCTTCCTCAAGATAATCTGAGGAAGTTTGAAAAGGGCTTTGAAAGCGAGAAAACTTTTTTCGATAATGTTCTAGAAATTTTAAAGTTTGGATTTGCACGAACAAACATTTGTTGAAATAAAAGGTAGATAGCATATCATACCTGCCAGTTGCAATTAGAGCCAATTTAAGAACCAGTCCTTGTCTCTTCTCTGGCCTCCATTTATGATTTTAATAGATACTTATATCTTTTAGCATACATAATTCAAATCTGGTCATCGGTGTGTTTTACAGTTGCTTAAAGATAATAAGAGCATTCCTAAATCTCCATTACGTTTTTACACACTTTTTGTCTCATGAAAATGATAATAAACCGTGCTTGACTTACCCAACTGTTGATATTGTCACTGAGGCCCAATAAAGACCATCTGCAGCTCCCTTAAAAAAGTTCCTGTTGAACTGTTCACTGTTTTCTTTGTGCTCCTGTAGATCAGAATACACATTTTTGTCATTGATATTATTACAGATTACTTTTTTATTTATCAATTTATTCGGATTCGTGGATTTGGTATCATGGATTTCTTTTAGTTTTACATTTTGGGAACCTCTTTGGCTTCTTAAGTAATTGAAACAAATGAATATCAAGAACCAGTTGAATGTACCCGGTACCTCCCAGGAAGCTTAGACCTGCAAAATTTGTTGTCTGTATGTTTAGGAATGATGTGGTGACAACATAAAAAAAATTCTCTACCCTTTCTCTCGCAGACTGTCAATGAGCATGAAAGTCTTTGATGAGATAGGGACAGTTAGACTGAAGCTCTTGCCGAAGCTCACCCACTTGGAATACGCTCATTAAAAGATTCTAATACGATTTGCACACAATAGACATGTATGTTGTAGCTTGCAGATTACGCTTGGAATACAATCATAAGATGTATCCGGGAAGTCCGCAAATACAAAATTTACCCAGTTTTGGCCTCCAGCGACCTCCGAGATTGCCCTCTGAGACTGCAAATCAGCTAATAACCTGTCCCTGGTCCAGAAGAGTGTCCATGCAAAGTTTCATCAAAATCAGTTCAGTAGCTTTTGCGTCCATCACAGTTACACATAAACCCGGAACACCGCACCAACATTTTATTCTATAGATATAGATGTTAGAAATACCATTAGGAGCTGGTACTGTAACTTTGAATAGCTTTACAATGGTGAGTCAAGTGTCACTCACCATTCGCCTGATTTATCATGTTACAATGTGAACGCAGGTAACGAAGCATTATTTACGAATAGTTCCTACATTAAATTTAGTTTAAAGATATTTGGTGATTGCTTTATTGCCAGTGTTAGTAGCACAAAATTATTTATCCTTGGCAAAGGTTATGCATCTCGTTTTTTCAATCGTTTTAAAAATATAGACATAAGTTTGTAGCCAATCTTACAAACCTGGACTCTGTATCGTGAGAAGGTACGGTTATCTTGTTTAACATTTATAGTGTCTACTGCTCTACAGGCAAACCCTTAGCATTCCATCTAGTCCACCTTTGAAACTTTTGGCTTCATTTACCGACCACTGCCCAAAGCATAAATCCAAACGTAAGTATAACCATGGTTACAAATAGCTGCAGCGATGTTGCTATTGTTGTATCAGTAACCTCTATGCTTTTTGCATATTTTAATTTGTCCCGTTGATACAGCAGTATCAAAAGTGTGTGAATGGTGATGTTAATTTTAATGTTTTCAATGGCCGAAAGAAAACGACTTTGAAACGATGTATACGAATTATGAGCAGATGTACAATATGTTTATCTGTTGATTACAATAATGCGTGTAAATGTTATAAAGAAATAGACATAATACGTTGGTACAAATCCTTCTGCATTCTTTTCACTTCTGTGTACGTAGGGTTGGTCCCCCAAGCTGCATGCTTGGTATTTTTTTTGGCAGATGAAATCGGCAAAGCACAGCCAACAGTTCGCCTTACTTTTTCAGTTTATGATAAGCACTTTTCTGAAGGGAAGCAGTTAAACTAAAAATGCTTGCAGCAGGTAGTCGTTAAAAAGTTGCTTGCATTAATTAATTCTGTAAAGTACCGAACCAATTTGCGACTTTAATTGTTTCCATTGTTTATTTACATAACAACAATGTCACTATTGATAAGAGGAGATATTTCATATTTATATTGTCTTATTATCTCTACTTCAAGCTAATGACTTCATTATCTTAAGCGTCAACTTCATGCTGATCAGGCATTGACATTCAAAACAGGGTTGTCTCTAAAGTCCTGCTAGCTGACAATAATATTTGCAGCCTTTGTGGGTTTACTATTTTTAACTTTCTTCAAGAAACCTTAAAGTTATTTATATCGGGGTGTGGTAGCTAATTACTCTACGTTGCTAGGGATGAAAATAGTGGTGCTTTTACATTTTAAATAATATTGAAAGTGCACTTCATATGTTAGTTACTTAGATCACATAATATTGTTTAACTCAAAGGCGAGATAATTAGATTTTAAGAAGCATTGCTTTTTAATTCGAAATATTTTTCTCCGGGTATAAAAATACATGCTGCCACACTCAGCGAATTCAAATAAAATTTGACTGTCCACGCGATTCATTATATTATTAAGAACTCTTGTGTAATTATCTCAATGAGGGAACGCTCGAGTAAGAGCAAGCGAGATTATAATATTCTCGAAATATATCATATTAGTGTTTGCATAACCTTTCTTTGTATTTCTTGCCATGCACAACGCTTCAAGTTTTCGACAGCCCTGTATTTTTCCAGCTCCTTTTAAGTCCAATTTGCCCCTCAGACAAGAAACGGTAGGCTACAAATATCGATTGTCTGATCAGGTAGTTAAGTACAGCTAAATTTAACTGTGCTTAGGTAACATCCCGAAGGACGGTACAGATTTGATTTGGTTAGGCCATTTTGAAGTAGTTCTTGAATACAACGTATTTAAGAGTTAGTTCCATCTTGTTACCTCTTCGGATTCAAAAGTATCCGGATCTGTTCGTCCATACGCATTCAGTTTGTAATCAGGTTCAAAATTTCCACCGCAGGAACGAATTAAAAAATATTCGGATATTTTCTGGATGTTTGTGGACGCACAATAAATACAGATTTCACGACTACTATTGAAAGAGCCTTCAAAAGTATTGAAAACTATTCTTGATAAATTAATGAAATAATTCTTCCTAAAGGCCAGTTTTTATTTAGTATCAATTTTTGGCTGTTCAAAGGAGATTGATAGCAAAGAGACCAAGCATCTGTATGTTCTGCTAGTATGCATATTGCACTTAAACTGACTTTCCTTGGTACATTTCATACTTACTATTGTGACCATTTGGCTTTATCAATATTTTAAACTGATAACCTTATCAGTTTCCAAGTCGTTAGGAAAATCAAGTGATAAAACATAGCAATTGTATTTACGATGATGGAACATGTATGAAAACAAGAACTTCGTTCACATTGTTGACAATCAAGTTAAAGTCACCAAAGTATGTTAAGATAAGATTACAAACAAATAATTCATAAACCACAGGTGGCAGCGGATTAACTATTCGCCCCCTGTATAATTCGTAAGCAGATCCAATCATCAAGGTTGATATTTCGTGCAGGTAATCATACGTGACGTGGCACTGCACTACAGGTGCTCTTATCAGTTGCTACAACAATATCATATCAGAGTACTAAGAGATAGCGAAATGATGACGTAAAGCACTTAATCTGAACAAGCAGATTTTGAAAATAATCTTGTCCCTTATCGTTTTTCACTCGTTATGATTCCCTTCAGTAACAGTAACATCTTGCGTTTTCAGGGCATTTTCTTTTCAACATGTCAAAGGAGAATTGTTGTGACGTAATGGTAGCTTAATGTTTATCGAACTAGAATTTTCACGCGACATTTACCTCATACAGGACCGTCGTTAGGGCAGTGAAGATGGGGGGTCAATGATTATGTAGGGGATAAGAATAATTGGAATCAACATTTGCCTCTTTGATTAACCTCTGAACATGCTTATGGGGATGGAACATAATGACGTCACAAATAAGAATTTCACTTTATGCCCTATTGGACGCCAGCGGTCTCAAATTAAACCTATGGTAAACTGTTTTTCAAAGATTGATCACATTACCTTTATAAAATAGGAGTAATCGTACTTTGAATCTGGAATATTTCTTATCCAAAGATAATGGTATCTGCCTGATTCATAACTTTGTAAAGCAGCATAAGGTAAAATGGATTTGTCGGAAAAAATTAGGTTCATATTTCGGAGGTAATAAGACATATCATTTTGCTTCAAAGTTTCTTACAAGTGGAGAGTACTAAAAAGGATGCAAAATTGGCGAAAGCTTATAAAAATATAAATCGTGATAATGCCTTGATCAGTCGAAAAAGCTTGAAGAACGCCTGGAGATTTGAAGGGGTACGCGAAAGATCATGGCCTCCAGAAAAAACAACCCGATACGTTCCATTCTTGTACACAATGTTGCACTTATCTGGTTTCACTCTGTGAGGTACGAGCTCAGAATGACTAGTAATGTAGCTGGTAAGAAGCTGCATTTAGTATTCTGCATTTTTCTTAAGTCCTAGAGACTTTATCCTTATGTGTTACGATCCACACCGGTCTCTTCCTGAGCAAACTATAATACTTTGTTATCTTAGCTGACTATCGCATCCTAACTACGCCCCGGATACGCGACAACTTCTCGTCGTGTTACTGTTTGTGAAGTGTTATTAAAATCGCTTCAAACGTCGAATCTTTTCTGAGAATCACTACAGACAAACTTACAATATACAACGGAAGGAGAGGTTGAAGAAGCGAAGTCAGGTAACTGAAAAGTAAAGAAGGAAGCTTTCAAGACTAGACAGTGAAACGTTGGAAATAAATACAACCTATTTGATAAATTAGAAGCCCAAAAACAAAGGAATATCAAATAGGGAACCGATGGTGATTATTAGGAAAGAGAGTTTAAGGCTGGAGAGCTCACTTCCTATGCAAGTCTCAAAATGGCTTCGTTTTAAATGAGGAGGCAAGATGGTAGATACAATTACGTAAGAGAACGGAGGTAAACATGAACAGCGAAAAATTGTCCAATAGTTGTCCAGTTCCCGGCCTTCAATATTCACCCTACTTCATAAAAATTCATAATTCATAATTCATAATTCATAAAAGACTTTTCCATAAAAATTGTCATGTCCCTCGTTTTATTGTTATTTTACTCTACCACCCCTCCATTATATTGCACCCATGAAAGTAAGCACAATATCCACAGACATTGCGGAGGGCTATTGGCAGTGTCAAGCAGCGTACAAAGCTGCATTACCCTTAGGACCAAACTAGATGCAGATATTTCAGCATTTCAGTTATCTCTTTACTAACTTGATAGAAAAATTGGACTTAAATTAAGACAATCATTAAGCTCTCATATGACGCAAAGCTTACCAGCTGTTGACAATAAATCGAGTGGCAACGTACCTATGAGACAAAACTGAACTCCAATTAAATTGACCCGATCTTGCCTGTACTCAAGTTCATCGCATAGTACGATTATAACATTAACAAACGTATCGTCATATCAACGATCCAGAATGAATATGCGAATGAATTTCATAGCGTAGCACAGCACCACTCACGGCTATGTCGCGCTACGACATTCATTTTCGCGCGCTTTTTGCTCAGCTAGAGCTCCTATTCACGACAGAAAAATCGGAAATGCGTTTGGCAGAGCGATTCAAAAAGGCATCGAACTCGCTGGGAAAGAAAGAGCCCCCACGTGAATACAGTTAGCCCCAGACGAGGCTTGATGGAGAAGAATTAGGTGAGATCGAGTCGTTTGACATGTGAATTGACGAAATGAATCGGTAAACTGGTGGATATATGAATGCATGAATCAATAATTGAATGAAGTAATAGATGAAAGAATAAATCTATCAAAACCTAATAAATGAATGAACGATTACAAGAATGAACAGGTTAACTGAAAAATACATCGAGAGAATACACTAACACTCAAGCACGTTCAAGTTCATTAAAAACACGTATGCACGCATGTTCATGTGAAGAAATAGACGAGGAGATTGAAATCAAAAAGCTAACAATAATGCTTAAAAAAGAATACCTAATTTTTTTTTTTGG
>JAAAKL020011878.1:0-13391 GCA_010016065.2 Carybdea cf. marsupialis auct. non (Linnaeus, 1758)
ACATCCTTACAATACGTTCGGTTTCTATAACCAGTCGATGGAGCTGAAATTTATTTGACACGCATAGGTCTATTCTTCGTTATTGATTTGTAATTAGGCCTAGTTAAATCAAAAGGATTATGTAGACAACATTCTAATAGGCCTAACTTTTCGTAAGCACCGAAGCTAAAATTTCTTATGTAATAAATCCGCAAATGGATAGCGTTCTTCAATTCAGAAGGTACCACGAGTCATAAAAAATAGTAAGTTGAACGCGACTCGAAAATTTGTATGAAGTCTGAGACCCAATAGTATGGTGTAGGCCTATACAACTCATTCTAAGTTCTCGTATATGTTTATAAGTTTAGAGTGTAAGGTTTTGGGCAGGAAGAGCGTGAAATTGCCTAGGATTTTAGGATATATCATAGTAATTACCAGATTCATTTTTGGTCTGAGGGCTACTGTATGAGACGAATATCATTGATGTACCGCTCATTGAAACTTGCCCCTTCCTCTGATAATATTTACGTTCGCCTTTTTGGTACTTAATGTGTACGGGCTTCTTCCGCACAAACAATTGATTCCATATGCTTTTTACAACTCTTACCTGTTTCATACAAAGAGCGAGCAAATCAGCCTCACTTTCAATACTTGTCAGTTCCATTCAATGTCTGATATTCGATATCACAAAAGCCTGTTAGTCTGCTGAAACGTTTGACATGCTGACGTCAATGTTTCTAAATAAAAGCCTCTGAATAGACCATTCTCACACGGTCACCAATGCCCTTTTTAGACCTTCCTGATATTTGGCCTTTTACATTTCACTTTTCAAGTCACAGTTGTCATCATGCATTTGTGATACCATCGAGTGGTATGTTGGGAAAGTTTCACCACATCATTTTATGCCGGGTATTTATTTTTTGACATTTTGCTCGGAATATCCCCTACAGCCCCCTACATTTTTGCTATTTTCCCCGTAGGTTGCCCCTACCCCCTACATATTGCCAAATTCCCCTACAGTAGGGGAATTCCCCTACGAGTGGCAGCCTTGATGTAGCCTATCGAAGTGATATTGATATTTTCTGCATTTCTCTTGTTTGATCTGCTATGTCTCACTGGTATTTTCGTGAAAAGTGTAAAAACGTGATGCCGACAACATCCGTGACAAAAACCTAAAAGTTTCGCTTTGCATTTTATTTACTGCATAGATTACGAAACGATTCAGGGTTTGCGCGTGGTCGATTGGCTGTAGTAAAATTTGTTTCTGAAAGTCTTAAAATATATCATAATTAATACAAGACTACATTTTCGCCACCCCTTATATGATTGATGGTCATTGTGTTTGGTTCTGCCCAGGACTTCCATTTCTTAAACATATAACATATCCTACAGATGTTAAAATTTGCAGCTAAACCATTTTCTTCGCAAGAACTTGTACGCGTATTTATTTCCTTTTAACTTGGGAACTTTCCTTTTACCTAAAGTGAAAATATGTGTCTTTTTAAGGTGGAAGCTATCAATAGAAATCGAAAACAACGATTTAAAAACTATCAAACTTTATCGATTAGCTATTTAACTAACATCAAGTTTTCGGTGTTTCTAAGGTTTCTTAATTGCACAGCACATCAAGATAGCAACATTTAGCGCGAACTTTTTTAGACAGTCCTTTTCCGTGTAGGAAATCGTCAGGATGAAGCACAGAAAGAAAGGAATGAGACTTTCACCCGGCAGTGTACTTTAACTTTAACTGAGTGGTGTTGTGTTTTTTGACCAATCAGTGTACGTAGAAATTTTTTATTAAATGAAAATGCCTCTAACATAAGACCCATGACAGAAGACCAATCCTTCCTGGCGCTAAGCCTATTGTGTTCTTGTTTTTATGTTGACTGATTCCAGAACGTCATACGAAAGGCTAACCTGTCTTTTCCTTTGATTTAAAAGCGGTCATTTGAATACATTTTACCACAGGGCCTTTTTACTTCTGGATGGAAGTGGGTGGCAACTTCAATGCGCCTCCTCCGTTAGCAACTGGAAAACTTTTTGGTGTAATAGTGGCCACTTTCCTATCCCTATTCCAGCCTCGTCACTTCCTTTTGCGCTGCTGGTATCGATTTAAAGGCGTGAGTAAACCTTGGAAGTCTCTTCCCCCCCCCCCCCTATCAGGTTGCAGTGCCATTGTTAGTAACAGGAATATAAAGCAGTTTTGAGAGATTTTTTTCTCTTATCACAATATCACTTTGTACAGAAGGATTTGTAAAGATATGTGGCAACTGTAATCATTGCACTTGTTCTTCGTCCTATTTCTCATTAAAGTTGTTTTTAATCCTTGAATAATCTGTAATATACTACTACTTGAAGTAAAAGTTCTTGCAGTACGAATTTCCTGCACTGGGTCTTACGACCATTAACCACACAGTTTTTTTCTATGTTCTTTTCTCTGACGGATTTTTTCAAGGACAATCAGAAATAGCATCCGAGAAATCGGGGCTCCCTGGACAAAATGGGTTCTATTATACTGACGAGGATGAAGGTTACCAACATGCAAAGTTTGGGCCAGATGGCTGAAGCGGATCGAGGGCTATAGTAAACAAATTATCATGGACTAAGAACCAGTGCAATTACTCACTTTCTCACACTTTATGCCTTTTACTATTCATAACTTTCATATATGGTAGTAAAAATTGCATTATCCTTATTACTTTTAGGCAAATCTTGTACTTTGATCCACGTGAACGCTTAGAAACAGAAGGCTACCCCGTGCAGGTAATCAAGTTTTTTACTTATTTTTATAAATAATCCACGTCTTCAGCTCTTTAGATATTAACAACGTCTAGCTCAGTGAGACAAACTATGCATATCCTTCTGTGCTTAATTGTAGAGGGAGTCTAGAGCAGTTTCTTTTTATAACTTCTTTTTACAATGCTTTAAAGCTTTGAGACTTTCCGGGTTTTATTTTTTTATCTTTTTAACACGACAAAATGAAGTTTTGGCAGAAATCAAATAGTAGACCCTCCCATACCACGCCCTTTAAAGATAGTAGTCCATACCTGCAAATTACGTTTTTTTCAAAACTTCTGCCTCTGAAATTTTTTTTACAGTTTTAGTTGCATAGAGAATAGATCCCTTCCTAAGAACTATCGCTCCATCAGCTTTCTGTTGTCAGCAAAGTGGCTGATTAATGTGGAACTGGTGGCTTAACTTGCGAGGATAGGCCTTTTTTCTGATGTTCAGTATGGCTTTCGTTCTTCAAGATCTACTGCTAATCTTCTCGCAGTGGTAAGTAAGTGAATCTAGACTATTTCAGATAGATCTGGTTCCTCCAAGGCTTTTGATAAGGTTTGACATTCTGATCTTTTACATAAACGTAGATTTTAGAACATTGGTGGTGTCCATTTTCAGCATCAAAATCACCAAAAATTTGAGAGAAAACTTTTCTATGGACAAGATCTGCAGACTGTCATGGCTATGTTACGCTTTTCACTCCCTTTTCTTGTTTTACACAAAAGCTTTTTGATTCAATATAAAAACACAGAATTGCATTGCTTTTGTGCCTGTTTACTATAGGAAGCTGTAAAAGTAGTATCATCACTCACATAGATTGTCAATTGCCTTGAAGTGCCAACGTGCAGTAAAATAACGAAACTTTACACTGTAACCCCTTCATGACAAGTCTCAAACCACAGGAATTATGCTACCTTTCCTCAGTGTCGAGGGAATCTCATATTCGTAAGAGTCACACGAAGTTAGCATTGTCATACAGCAGTAGACTTTTCCTAGAGCCTTTGGCGTACATTCACTTATTTCGTCTTCAGGAGCGGTAGTCGCGATGACAAAACATGCTGTCCTCGAAAGGAATGAATGGAGCTTTGTCAAGTTTATTTCGTGCTTGCCTTTCTTCAATATGCTTATAAAACTCCTCTGATTGTAGTTTGAATAAGACAGCGACGAGTCAAATAATGTTAGCTTATGAGTCATTCCATTTACCGATGAAACTTTGCATATCACTATTACTAGAAAAGAGTCATTATGGATATAGGTATAGCAAGAAGATATTTTTTCCACCCTCGTGTAACCGCCAGAATTATATTGGAATGCCCTGTAAGAAAATATTCAATATGCATTTAACTGAGAAACAATACCTAAAAACTTGGAAATTATTGGGGCTCTGGCCAGGTGGGTTAGGTCTATAGTTAGAGAAAGAGAAAGTTTATAATACATGACTCAGGCCAGTTCTTTAGTGATCATAATAACGATTGGCGCCGAAACTGTCGTTAAAGTAGTGCTGCTATGTTGGTTCATGCATACGGAAAACAAAGCAAAATTTAATAATAAGGTGGGCCGAATGCAAACGGTGGCTAATTCTCCTGTTTCAAGGTGCCTCTTCTGTTAGTATTTGAGAACACGGCGATGGATGATTGAAATATTGCTTTTGATGGTATTAGGAACGACGAGGAAGAGGATGGGAAATTGGAATATCCTTATGATAGCAACGTAACTGTTGGTGGTGATGATACTGATGATCATGATGGTTCTGGTTTTGATAATGGTGGTGTTGATGTTAATCATGATGGTGATTATATTGGTGGTTGCGATGATGATGGTAATTGAGATGATAGCAATGAGAATGCCGTTTAGATTGATGATGATAATAATTTTCATGGCGATGACTCATTATTATTGTCTCAATAAGAAACTTCTATCTCTTAATACTGTGACAAGTTTAGTTGTTATTTTCATAGCACCACCAAGGCAGTGTTGCTCAGATTGGTCATGAACTTAGTCGTTCAAGACTAAAACTTTCTCCTTTGTCGCACAAACAGCAAAGTCACAAGCAGTGGCTTTTTGTCCGTTGCTTCGATTAAAATGTCTCCCAAGGCGATATGTCTCCAAATTCGCCAACGCTATTTACAGAGACAGACCTAAAGGAAAACAGAGAGTATTTGTCTTATATTCATTGCCACAAACGTCACCTCGCTTTGCTAATGAAAATGAAAATTTCATGATTCTTAAAATTTCTTAAAATTACAATATTCTTATTAGCATATTCTATCCTTATGTTGCAGGCTAATCAAAGGATTCTCATCAACCATTGTAAAACGAACCAAAGGCTTGCTGCACTGCCCGACTTTTCTTTCAGGTAGGCGAGAAATTTTCCGCCTTCGATATACGATTTTCTCTTATGTATTTTTATTTAAAATATGAATTTGTATTCTTTCGCAGAGACCATGTACCTTTGACGGTGTAGTCCATCTGGATAGCAGCCATGGTCTGTGATTTCAAAATCTAAACTTGATTGTATTAGAGAACAATAGTTAATAAAATGAACCAATTAAATGTCAATTTGATCACGGTGGAAGTGGCTGATATTGTTCAATTAGCTGTAGTGCATTTGTTCACAATGTAGTTATAACAAAGGCTAGATCGTGTACTGTTTCAAAATGCTTACTTCCCGGAATGGGTTTTGCGTTCCTTTTGACGTCAAGATAGCTACAGAAACAAACTTGGGAATGGGAGGGCTATTTCTAATGATTAAAACAGTTCTAAATAAACTTGTCATAGTTTCAAAGGTAAATTATTTTGTATATTGCTTGTATTAAAGAAATTTGGAAATTTATGTCAAGTGAATATCTAAATTGTGATATGTCAATAAAATAAATAAAAATGATATAAAAAATATTATCTTCCTCTTGAGTATTTAAAACAAACTCGCCGTTTCGATCACTTTTTCCCACATGCACCTTAATATTGTCCTTGTGCTGTGTCCTTCTAACAAGATATACTGACCTTTCCTTAGGCTTTCTGATTACGTGTAATTGTCAGGTACTTGCTACTTACTATATCCAAACTTAACATTGTCTTGAGGATGGAGCAAAATATTAAGGATCTGAACTCGTCCGAACGAGTGGTATTGATCCCTTCAGTCCTAGAGAATTAATTCATTCATCCATGTGCTAGCCAATTACAGAAACAATGACAATTTTAGGCTACAAACGAACGAGGGTTGTACATAGCATGTTATAAAACTGCACCCAATGTGGTTGAAAGACTATTCCAAAAGACTGCAATCGATTCTTAGTCGTTAGGCAAAAGTGCCCATACTACTAGTTTTAAGAGTGAGCTAACCACAGATTTAAATGCATGATAAATTGTTAGATCTAAATTTGAAAATACCTTAAAGATATTTTTAATGGTGCGTTTCAATATACAGAGGTTTCTTAAAAGGCTTCACTCTTTTCACCCCAGGACAATGTTGTCACCAATGTCAACCAAAGCCGTCTTCTGTTATCTAACGCTATGTCCATATTTAGTACCACAAACCCCCATTTCAGGTTTTTTAATTTACCTTGGTGTTAGTTAACGATAATGCCGTTTTTTACTGTTAGGACTCCGTTTGGACGAGATCATGAGATAACTGCATCGACGTGCCTTGATTCGCACAGAGCAGAAGAACCAGTTAATCACTGGGTTCTAATTGCTGGAATTCCTCCAAGTGAAAAGGAAGAAAAGGCACCAAACCCGCAGCAAGACCCGGAACAATAAAACTGCACTGCACTACAATAAAACAGTACACACTGCAATACTTGGCCCAAACATAGGCCGTCAATCAAAGCACAAAAATATCATGTATAGCTATTTTAGTAACATTGACTGCTGCACGTTTATGTGAGGCACTTTATTGTAAAGAAATGAGAAATGCTTTGGTAGGTCGAAGAAGAAAAAAACAAGGTAAATTTTTAAGGCTCTTTTATATTTCGTACTCATTCTAAAGCACCCTGCGCAAATTTTGTTTACTTATCATGTAAGATATTTAGGACTAATTTTTTGTGTCTGATTATTTCAGAGAATGCTTTTAAAATCCCGTTGATATGATGACGCACGCAATCTTCATTTTTTTTTGATGACTTCTTTGTTGTAAAGTTAAAAACAAGATTAAAGAAAATCATTCTTGATTATTTCTGGGAAATTTGATATTGCGGGTTTTCGTCAAATGAGCTGTCATTCCTCTTAAGACGCCGTTCATAAAAGAGTCGGTCGATCAGAAAGGCCATTGACGCGTTTCTCGTGCCCTAGTCCTCATCTTGCATTTCTGCCCTATCTTAAGTCACAAACTTTATCAAGCTCCAGCTCCTACGTAAATCCTCTATAAGGTTAAGGTCCTATGATTATGAGGTGCATAATAATCTAGGATAAGAGAGTTCAAATTTGACACAAGGGAAGAAAATTACAATTAGCTTATGCACTTCTTACCACTTTTTTTTGTTCATAAGTGGCAGTACTATGCAAAGGTCTACGGTGGGTAATTGTGGAAATAGCGAAAATATGTTTGTATTTAAAAGGTCTTTCTTCTGACACTCCTCAGAGTACAAAATCGTCAGAATGAAACACGAAAGTAAAGTTAGTATAGGATGAGGATAAAATTTTATTCCCAGCTGTGGTTTAAAAAAGCCAATCAGAACTTAGACAGCCTCTTTGGTGTTGTTTTGACTAATCGGCGTCCGTAGTTAACTGAGTAGTTGTTGAAAAGGTCAACTAAGAGTGTAAGCAGTATCAGTTTGATTCCTTCCTTGTTGTGTTCCATTTTGACAATGTGGTAATCATAGGAGTGTCAGACACGAAAAAGCTTTGAAGTCCAAAATGGTATTGCTATTTCATGCTTTTTTATTATTTGATGGTCATTGTTACTAGCCAATTCAGGCAAACTTTACTAAGAATCATATCCATTGCCCTCTGTTTAAATATCTTTCATTCCCAGTTTATTTATTCATACCTAAAAGCACAGTTTCTCTCTAACATTTATGGTCGTGTAATGTAAGCAATGACTTACTATTTTCTTGATGTGTCATTTATAGTAAGTTTAGATATGTAAATACCTATGCTTTAGTCCTTTCAAAGCACACGCCTGTTTTTATTAGAAAAAGCTTCGTAACAATACTCATCATACTGAGATTTGCCAAAATTACGGACAACCTAAGAAAAAAGGCGACTGACATATGATAAAGTGACAGTAAAGACAGTAAAAACCAGCAACAATTACAAAATAACAAAATAACAACGAGACAAAAGCAGAAATAGCATGGAAACAACGATTAAACAAATATATTGTAACAGAATCAGGTCAAC
This sequence comes from Carybdea cf. marsupialis auct. non (Linnaeus, 1758), assembly GCA_010016065.2. Lineage (NCBI taxonomy): Eukaryota > Metazoa > Cnidaria > Cubozoa > Carybdeida > Carybdeidae > Carybdea > Carybdea cf. marsupialis auct. non (Linnaeus, 1758). The sequence goes on from JAAAKL020011878.1 coordinate 8,101, forward strand.
CATTGATGTATAAGTTTCTTTAGTTCTCATGGTACAATTACAGTCAGAGACTCACCAACTCGACGTCGTCATTTCAAAGCTCTTTTTACTGAAAAATAGAACCTCATCTACAAGTGCAACATCCGACATGAAATATGTACAGACGTTTTGATTACTTTATCAAGCATGTGTCTCGTTTTGACACTACTTTGCCAAAGAAATTGGACTAGAGCAGTAAGAAATGAAATACGAAACGTCTAATGCTGAAATTATACGCCAGGCAGAAACTGGAGCTAGATGTTGTTATATAATAAACTTCTAGGTACAATTGTCAACGGAAAAGCTCATTTTCCTTACCATTAACAGAGACCGTGGATTTACTATCTATGCGCAGGGAAAGTGATTACGTCACAAATCAAAATATTTGGAAAAAGCAAGATTTGACTCCAGATATCTAACAGTCTCCCCGAAATAGGCTGTTCCCCAAAATCCCAGACCTGTAGTGTATAAAGTTTTTAAACTAGAGGCGTTTGAATTTAAAACTTCTCTGGTCAAAACTCTGTTTATATTCCCTGATTCCTTATGTTAAGAACCATCATCAAGTAACAAAGTTTTGTTAGAGAGATTTAAAACTGTGAAAGCTGATATCTCGGTGTTGGGATAGGGCACACTACCAATTTTGGCCATTGATGTTTTTACTAATAGGGCAACATCAAAATTGCATACTTTTTCCGTAACTCAAACATTTTCAAAATCGTGACGTCACACATTCCCACCGCATTATACATCTCTCAAAACGCTTGAGGAGACGATCAAAGGCAGTTGCTGTCTGATAAATTATAAGAGCTGGAATGTTGAAATTTCAGGTATGCTTCTGGTGGAGCTTGGATTTACCACCCATCCCCTTCCTTCAGCGCTTTAACTTTTTAGTGACCGAGCGCTATTTGTAGTAGTACCATCAGTAATCTTGATGATGGCCTAACAATGCCATGGAACAAACCCAAGAACGACTTCAAGTTTCTCCATCTGGCAGCCAAAGTTGTTGGAAATATCGCTGCATTGAATCACGTTTGGTTTTGGGAGACAGGAGGTCAAGGAGGCCACAATGTATTAGCTTGACATTATCTAAAAAAGTATTGTATGGGTTTTCATGAATCCAAAAACGGGATTTTTAAGATAACACCTTTTAAGGATGCTGTTATTTGACGAACTCAGCTGTATTTCCATCAAACAGTTTGTTACCTATTTAACTCCTATAGAGTTTTCTAAGAGCAAGTCAGTTACATTCTCAGTACCAATTGCCGCGAGCCGTCTATGTCATTCCATTTATAATTACTCTATCTTAGAAATGTTCGTAAGTCATATATATGCTTATGAGGCTAGAATAGAGCATGACAACGTGAAAATGAGCAATGGACTCCTAACTTTCCATTTGCTAATGCTTATAATAGACGACACGCATATCTCTTCAGACTGCCTAAAATTTAGTTTGAAAATTGATTGTTGAAAATTCACATTTACAACACAAACCTTATAGTTGTTGCTCGTTTCTGAACGTGAATCTACAGAGTCTTGGATAATACCAATTTTTTTTGACGTAGCCGTATGCTCTTCTTCCTAAGCATGGATTTCTAGTAATAACTTTGTTGTGTTTTGTTAAATACTCAATTCATTCTATGTTGGACTCAACTTTTCATCGAAAACATAGCTGAAGCATCGTGTATCAACACAAATATCATCTCAGAGGAACCAAATTTGGTCGCTGGTGAAGACCAGAAAGTCTTAGCGATTGGTGGCCAGAACATACCAGCAAATGTTGACAGAAGCAACCCTGACACCGGTTGTACACCTCGAATCAATACGTTGAGGCCTCTTAGCGGACCATATGACTCCAGAAAACAAGAGTTCTGTAAAGCAAGCTACACTATCAAACGGCAGTATTTCTGCTAAAGGAGAACTTCTCCTTTCCTGCAACAAAATCCACGCAGATTAGCATAATTCTGTCAATCAGTGTAAGATCCCTGCTGATTGTATTGTTTCTGTCAGCAAATCTAGTGTTCTAGCCTACGATATTGTTGCTCCTGTAAAAGGCAGCAGTTTTCCTGATGAGAAGATCTAGATTCTTGCTTATGGGGTTCAACGCCCTTGAAAAAGGCGACTGTTCATTTTACAACAGCATTATCCCTTTTAGGGGTAATAATATTACAGACCTGTCCATTTCTGCAGGTGAAATGTGCTCTGCCAACAAGGGAGTTGGTAATTACGACAGTTGCTTTCCTGACATCAGGAATACCGATAACAATTGCAACTACGTCCTTGTGAAAGAAAACAATGTCCATGCAAATACTGATAATGCTAGAGTGGACCGGAATGAAAGCTCTCAAAATGTCTCATTTATCAGAGGAGAAAAGGAGAAACATGTTGGCGTGGCCAACGATAAGGATAATGTTTCTAAGGTAGATGCAGATGATGAGGTAATGAATGAAGACTCTAATAAAATTTTTACAGATAAATGTACCTGCACTGGAAAATTGCTTTCAAATTGACTGACTTTCTGCCCGCATATGACAAAATTTTCTACTTTCATTTGCTGAAAAAACCCACAGGTAAGAAAACACATAGATGAGCGAAAATTCAAATGACTTTATAAACTATATAAAACATGAGGAGCTAATAATTTAGTCTTGGGTGAAGGAGTCGTATACCGACGGATAAATTAATCTATATCTTATAACGAGCAGCAGTCACGAGTTATGCAACGTCCATTTTCGAGAATTCAAAGCAAATCCTATTTTCTTTAACAGAGACACGTTGGCGTGACGCATTTCTTTGGTAGCTAATGAGCGTGCTTTGGATAACATTAAATTAGGATCTACTTCAGAAGCTGATGTAGGAACCTCAACTGTCAGCTTTTCATATGATTGAGATTAATTTAATATTTTTCTTTTCTGCCGTTTCTACCATGTCCACTTGATGCGAAATACGCCATGGATTCTATCAGTGCAATCTTATCATGATCATTTAGTTAGCAAGAATCTAGCATAAAACATTGATGAACAATGAGTTCAAAGCAAGACTTGGAAAATTCCAATTGTAAACGAAGTCAAGACTTTTTCATGACGTCTCCCTTTAGCTAGCAATGGAGAACTTTTCTTTTGGGGTATTTTCTGGAGGTATTTTGTCATTATGGGTATTATGCTTTGGATACTTTTACTCACTTACGGTGTGGATTTTCAACCACATTCCCTGCCTTACTCAGAATAGCATTAAGATGGCAAGAGTATTTAGCAGATGCATATACATAATTTTTGGTTGTACTTTCATGGTAAAGATCTTTTGTTTCAGTAAAATGTTTAAATAAACTATTTGTGTGACGTAACCAATATTTAATAGGTTACGTATTAATTGATTTTCGTTTTCTTTTTAGAGACAAAAGACAAGCGTACTTAGTTTATTGGCTAGTTAATGTAGCACTTACGTTCCAATTCTTTCCTTTACACTGAGTTAACACGAATTCATGTACTGTTAGCTATGTATCCTTAAAGAAGTTTTGAAAATGCATGAGGTGCAGCAATCGAAATTTAAAATTCATCAAACACGTTGACCCTTACGCTTTGTCGTTTATTTAAAGGACTTATGGAGTGGCAAAAACAAAAGGACTACCAAGAAAGTCAAGGAGATTGTCAGTAGCTCTCGAAGAGCCTGTCTTCTTTAAAAGTTTTATAATACGACAAAAGTGCCTTCCTCAATCCAAACAGATGTGTTTCCTCTTTTTTAACAGTTATAATATCATCTTTTCATCATTTATGTCATTTTTCATCATCCATTTAAGCGCCGCTGTGGCTTGCGGTACAAAAGCACGTACCCAAAATACTACAGAATAAGTCTACTCCTATTTAGAATGAGCTATAATATAAAGCCTCTAAGAAAACTTTAGAATGTGATTCCGCTACTTGACAGCAGCCACTTTGCGGCCTCGACCTCTCCGATAACTTTTCATTTAGTTTAAGTGTTACATCAAGCTTGTTCTGATAACAATTTGCTTGTTTTAGAAGCTCTACACAAGAAACTTGATTCAGAATGTCGGCGCCAAAAAAATTCATTATAGCTTTATATTTATTTTATAGCTATTTTTGACCTCCGTATATGTTCCCCACAATAAATTGTTTCTTTGCCTTCTGTTTTAATGATGTAAAGTTCGGGAAAGTATTATTCTACAAAAGTTGTTCAACCTTCAATAACCGATTCTAAAATGTTTACTTGGTTTAATAATTCTATGTGACGTAAATAACACTCTTATTTTATGTATTTTACAGTTTGATAGGAATGCATGAAAAACAGCTGGCCCTCAAAGAAATCCCATATCAAACCCGCACGCTTCTCTGTTATGCCATCCTTGAAAACAAAACAGTACTTGTGGGACAGCAAATTTGTATATCCAGGGTTTTCCAAAGTTGAAATAATAAGTCGTAACCTGGCAATAAGGTTAACAGCGCCCTTGGAATATTGTCACATGTACGATATAAGACAATGTAGACAGTCTTTTTTATGAAATTGAAAAAAATGTTGGTGAAAAAAGCTCCACATTTAATCAAGAGAAATTACTCGATACTGCATCTGTTTTACAGCAAACTGCATGTTAGGAACCTACGCAGGTTGAAGTATAACCGAGCAAGACCAAATACCACTTCTTTTATGTTGGTTATACAGTCTCTGTGATCAAAAAGAAAATATACTTCAGGAATTGTGACAGCCACTATACCAACATCAACATTACTTTACATGCCCCCAAAAATACTAGGTTAAAATAAATAGTTTCGTAGAGAATAGCGCAGGGAATGGAACCCCTATAAAACGTTACCTGACCGGGGGGCACAAGTTGAATGAGAAGAAATTTATGACTACTTCCGAAAAGAAGTATTCGAGTACACTAGCATCTCTTCTATTTTCCTGCATGCGGTTTTAATCGTTAAAGGAGTAATGCTCTAGTAAAGAAAAGTTTCAAATAATGCATAAAAGATAGAACAGATAACAGATTACAAAGTCAACTAACAGAGCCATGCAAATTTCTTCAAGTGTATCTCTATTCCAGTTGACGTAGTGACAGGTAGAGGTATAGGTAACGGTAAAAACAGGTAAAAACTTCACAACGTGCCAAAAGGTGGAACGTTATTTCTAAGGAAGCGGATGCCCATCAGGTTAGAGCCTCGAGGGACCTCTAAAGCTCCAAAAAGCATGGCCACTCACACACACCTCTTTGTATACTTTGTTTTGTTTTGAAAATCGACCAAGAAATCCTCCTTCCCAAGCCT